>CATKWJ010001228.1:0-28371 GCA_949825065.1 Odontocerum albicorne
TTCCACTGGTTGATAGATACTTGTAACATAGTTTCCACTGGTTGATAGATACTTGTAACATAGTTTCAGAATCGATCTTATTGAAAGTGTTTATAGACTTAGTAAAGCTGTTTCAAGAGATCGTTATTAGAATGAGTACATTAGCATGGTTTTAATAAGTTTCTTTGACTATAATTTCCATTTTTTTTATTTATTTTTCCCCACTAATAAGATATCAACCGACAAATTTTAAGAGGTTACCATCTTTTCTCAACACACTATGTACTCGTATATTCTATAAGTATTAACATTGTGCCTTAATAAAGATAGATTTTTTTCTCGAAACTAATCAGTTTACAGCTTATAGGAGGCAAAATATTAAAAAAAATTAATACATGAAAAAAGTTATCCGCAAAGAATTATCGCATTTTTTATTTAAACGCAAAATTGCATCCAATTCTCGTGGACACTGGTTTTGGATATGTTCAGTATCTAAGCAATCTAATTACTATATAATACGAGTACAATCAAATGCTGGTTAAAAACATTACTACGAATGGTTCAGATTTTTTTTCACATTTTCTCGTAGTTTAGAGGTTTTTTTAATCGCTTCATCTTTTTGATGTGATAAAGCATTTATAATTAAATTTTAACAGTATCAGTTTTTATTGCTCTACTTGATGTTTCTGCTAATTTATATACATTGTATGAAAAAAAAAACGTAATTTAAAAACATATATTTTTTTTTTGTGAAGTTAATCAGTGTTCACTGAAGTTTTAAAAACACCTAGGCTCGAATTCGTGGTCCGATAAAATATCATATATTGTGTTCAGTCAGATCTCATCCGCTTTAAACTTTAAAGTAAGGAAAAAGAATCACATTTTTTTAAGGAAACCACGACTTATTTGTATGAAATTTAACATTAAATACTAATATCATCAGGAATAAATTTAATATTTTACATTAAGAACTCACGTCAAACTATGAATTCGGGATCAAGTGTGTCGGCTTTTTAGTTCTCTTACTCTTTCGTAAATCGTCAACAGAGAAGTAGCTTGTTAGGTTATAAGCTCGTTGTTAAAAAGAAATGTAAAAAACTTAGTTATTATCGGACTGTATGGAAAGTAAAATTCGATAGAAAATA
This sequence comes from Odontocerum albicorne, assembly GCA_949825065.1. Classification (NCBI taxonomy): domain Eukaryota; kingdom Metazoa; phylum Arthropoda; class Insecta; order Trichoptera; family Odontoceridae; genus Odontocerum; species Odontocerum albicorne. The sequence continues at coordinate 1,125 of CATKWJ010001228.1, forward strand.
TACTAATTTTACTATGAACGTTTGACTGGAAAAATGTAATAAAAAACTGTGTTATATTGGTAAAATACAGGTAAAGGTAGGAAAACCATTTAGACAGTCGATCGGAGCGTGGTTGTTATTGCGACAGGATTTTGAGTACTTGGGCTTTCAAGATGAATGACGAGTGGAGGGGATTTGTGTGAGATTTGTGTGCGGTATAGTGTGGGATGAATATTTTTGGTCTTTCTGGAGTGATGATGTGTGAGGAGTTGAATTTCGCAAGATGTTTCCAGTTGTAGTTGAGTGTCACTGTTTGTCAGGTTGATGAGAACGTGCAACGGGGTTTTGTTTTTGTGTAATCAAAAATCGGAAAGAAGTATCGATTTTTTTTTTCATGCTAAATATCCTCAGTGAGATACAGGCAAAAGCCTAGTTTACTGGGGATACGACAAATGAAAGGCAACAAACCCAGATCCATTAAAATTGTATGTCCAAATCAAATTATCTGTTGTTTTCCTTAAATTGTGTATATTTCTTGTCATGTGTAATAATAAATAAAATAAATAAATAAAATTGAATGGTTGTCGTCATATCTTGTGTTTATTGGGTTAATGTTTTTAAATATATTTTTTGCTTTTAAATATATTTTTTTAATAACAATCATTTTCACTAATTTATTTCCACTATTAGAACACATAAGAATAAATCAAAGCATTATCCGTGTGAAATTTCTTCCATATTACAAATATAATATTAATTTTCTTTTTATCGTTGATTTTCATTTTTTCTGATCCCTCTGGTCTTGCTTTCAAAATGTAATATATTTTTGTTGTTAGCCGATGTCTTTCGTATCAACGAACTTTCATAATGTTAATTTGAAAAAAATGCAATTTTATTATGTTCCACGTTAGTGCCTTCTAAAATAAATGAAATTTCGTCATTGAAAGATTTTTTTAAGCAAAGAACATTTATGTGTCGAAAGAAGTAATGCCAACTTTTATAGATAAAAGTTCTAAAAATTCACGTTTTTTTATAGTAATAAAATATATTTCATATTCCCTGAAATATAACACATAAAAAGCAAGACCTCGGTTTATAAATCAAGATTTTTTTGAAACTTTTTTTTTCTGTCGCTATTTAATAACTAAACAAGCCTATATTTTATACAACTATTCTCAATTAGTGAAAACTTAAGAATCCTTCAAATCGCTTTTAAAAAAATAAACTGAAGACGCCGTTTAGTAAAAAAATATCTTCTCGAGAACATTTTGTCTGATAATTTTAAAAGATGGTGGATTAGACAATGTGTTTCTTGACCGGAGAATTCCACAAAAAGCAAAGCTAAATTTTAACAAAATGCCAAGAAGTATTATAGAAACCAAAAGAATGCAGATTTTTGTATTTTGTAAGAATACTTCAAGTATTGCTGAAGTGGAAAAAAAAGTCATTGTAAGTTCTTAGATATGAAATGAGAAATATAAGTTAAGAAGGTAAAAATAAGTTTTTAATTATTTTTTTAAGTAAATCAGTAGACTAGCAAACATATAAAGCTGGCTAGTTTCTTGCAATGGAATCAAGGTTTCAACATAAGGATATGTCAGAGAAAATTGGACGGGACACAAAAAGAAGAGTTTCTCTTCTCTTCAGCTTGGCGATCATGATAGATTTCTCAACTTTTGAGTCAGCAGCTATGAATAAAGATATTGTATCAAATTGAAACACTCAACCAGGAGACTGCTTTCTGCACTTCTTCAGTCGTGGATTCCCCTGCAAGATTAGTTAAAGGATCTCCTGTTCCTCGTATTATTATATATGCCCTTAATATACTGTCTTTCTCTTTTTGATGGTGGATAATACTTTTCTATCTTTATTTATCCATTTCAAGATGTCATAATTACGGACCAAACCAAGAAACTCTCAGCATTCTTCGATAGCACCACTTTTTTGTAAGCTTCTAATTTTTTTTGTAGAGTCCTAAGTAAGTGCTTTAACAAACAAGTACGGAAAATATACAGTATCGTTAAATTAGCAACGGTAAGTTGAAATTTAACAAGAGATTTACTGATCATTCAGCCATCATCTGAAATATTTATTTTTGAACAAGCTTAACAATTTCCTTTTCTGTAGTACTCGTAGTATAACTGAGTATATTTTTGTATAATTCAAAGTTTTTTTATTTTTTTAAACCTGTCAACAGTAACTGAGCCCTCTGGAAGTTATTCATTTTACGAAAAATGGTTTAATTTGAATGTTTTCTTTGTTACAGGTAAGCTGATTTCTACATACTTTATGTTAAGGAAACATTTTTGCAGACTCGGAACATTCATCTCACCGTATGTTAACTTCAAATAATTAAAAGTGATATAATTTTTCCTTAATATTAAAATTTTAGTCACCAAGAAATTAATGAAAAATAAGAGTTCTACGTATAATATATATATATATATATATATATATATATATATATATATATATATATATATATATATATATATATATATATATATATATATATATATATATATATATATATATATATATATATATATATATATATATATATATATATATATATATATATATATATATATATATATATATATATATATATATATATATATATATATATATATATATATATATATATATATATTTATTTATTTATTTATTTCATCAAACCAACTTATCTTGGATAAGTTAAATTGTTTTGATTCATGACAGATTTTGTAAAAATATATTTCTTCCCATTTAAGTAAACAATAAATAAATAACTATATTGGTAGGGCTAGAGGAAATAAATTTGTGTAAAGATAAGAAAAAGAAACAAAGGAAAATTAGGATAAAATGATATTCTAAGTAATGCCATATTTGTTCATTTCTCTCTTGAATGTGAATAAAGAAGGTGGACATATGATAATTTGTGGAAGTTCGTAGTTCTACAGTAGCGGTGGACCGAAAATGAAAATGTGTAAAACGAGGTATGGTGTGTTGGTATGCAAAGGAGTCTCTCATCGCCTGATCGAAGATAACATCCATTTTCTGAAAAAAAAGTAGATTTTTTCGCAAAGATACGAGTATGAATGAGAATTGAGATTGTTAAGCACGCTACATAATGTCAACAGGGCGTGAAGGTCTGTTTCGAAACTCGAACAAGGGGTCATACTTCTTTAATTTAAATATGAATCGAATGAAATTGTTTTTGAGTCACATAACTTATTCAACATATCTTCATTGTAATTCAAATATCATTCGTCACGGTAATCAAGTAATGGAAGCATTTTATTCATTCGTATGACATCCCTCAACATATTCGAATCGATGTAGCGGACAGTTGAAAAATGCGGTCATATAGGGCCAACCATGACCCGATAACTCGATCCCTTAGGCCTACGACAACATTGTCTTCGACTCAAGTAATCGAGTCTTCAGGTTAAGAATTATTGGAGCAGACAGGTAACTGTAGCACGTTTGAGTAATGTTTGCACACGTCTAACACGTTCGAGTATAGTTATCAGACAAATTTTTTAGCCAAACTGATACCCTTTTTTATTTGGGTTTCATTGGAAATCGAGCCCCCGGATGGAAGACTAACGCCTCGTAGAAGCACGAGACATTGGAATAATGGTTTAATACTCAAAATAGGTAGAAAATAACGCATCCCATTAAGATTACCATATATCGATAGAAATCATCCTTTCGTGTAGCTCACGAGTGAGCATCGTGACTCAAGATAATCCTTCACGACTCCTCACCGTACCTCTTTGCTCATAACTCCGCAGCTCGAAGACAAGCTGTTAGGGTAGTCCTGCTAGGGTAGTCCTGTTATAAGGGTAGTCCTGCTATATTTATATTTTACTCAGTCCAACGCATTGGAGCTTTTCCTCGTGTGCGCCGTCTATTCACACTTTCAGTAACCACAAACCTGTTCTCTTTGGCCCGTCGTAAGACAGGACGTATACTGTCTACAATCTGTTGGTTATCCTCAGTTTTTCTAAAATTAAAACATTAGTTCGTCTTGCCAGCCATGGAATAAGTAACTTCCTTCTTTATCACCACAATTCAAATGCATCTTTTCTACGTCTCTCGCTTGCTCTCAAATACTACGTATCTGCACTGTACAGCAATATTATGAAGAGATGGGGTTAAACTAAACGCATTTTCATCATGATGGTGATGATTCTGTTTTTGCATGTGTTCTCCAATTTTGACATCGCATTCGTCTCTTCACCTAAATCTCTAATCCTCTATTGTAAGTCATACTGAAGCGTAAGTGTACAAAGTATGTAACCACTTCGAAATCATGATTTGATGACAGTTTTAACAGCATTCTCTTAACATCAACTTGTTTTTGAAGTGAAACTTCTATTGGCGCGGTAGGGCAAATTAGCCTGAACGTCACGAAAAGTGAAACGGTGTATTATATTATTATTAAATTATTATTAAAATATTATTAAATTATTATTAAATATTTTATTTATTAATAAATTATTATTAATGATTTTAATATTAATAATTATTTATTATTAATAATAATTAATATTATTTTAATATTATTAAGTGTATTATATTATTAATAAAATTATTATTATTTATTATTAAAAATAATATATTTAATTAAGAGAGATTTTCTTGAATTCTATTACACATAACCATTTTTTATTTAATTAAGAGAGATTTTTTTAACTAAATTCCACATAACCATTTTATAATCCTAAAAAAATCGTTAACAAATGGAAAAAAAGCAATGCATAAAATCAACTTTTCCTAGGAGCTAAGAAGTTTCACTTCTACCGCGCGAGAGTCTCACGCATCTTTTTTTTTATTTACTAATTTTCAGGCACAGGAGTTTACTCTCGTTATCGTTATACTTTATTTTATTATTTCAATAAAAAAAAGTCATAACGTGTGGTATCTCACATACATAAACGTATAATATCATATTCATTTCGATATTGAATTACGTAAGAGATATTACAACTTGACATAAATTGAAAGACTTCTCAATAATTAATGGTTTCAGATCCGGCGGATGGGATTCGTGTATTGCAAACCTAATTTATTTGTTACACCTCGTAATCTGCCTAAGGTGGGTTACATAACTCGTTACTTGTCTAATCATTTACATTTATTTGGTCATGTTCTTAAATTGGCAGCGTGAGAATATGTTATGGTTTGTCCATAAGATAAATTTAATGAAGACAGGAGAAGTCTATATTCAACCTAGATTATTATGATCAGTATGAGAAAGAGTAAAATAAATAAAAAGGAAAGCTTAAAATATTGTTTCTAAAATTATAAATGAAATAAAACTGAAAATTGCCATATCAATATTTAAAGTATGATACTTAGTCATTATTTTAAATTTATAATATTAGTACCGTATACTTTGATTCGTGTCAAGTATTATTAAATAGAATATTTAAAAAGCAATTATTTTGTTATTCCTAAAATTACATCCTAAAGATAGCCTCAAGACAGTTAAAATTATGTGTCGAATCGAAAAATTTGTCGAATAATAAAATATTCTACCGGAAGTACTACATTGTTAAATTCAAAACCTTTGATGTATTCTTTAATTGGTTTCAATATGTTAAATTTATAAGTACCAACATTTAAAAAGGTTATTGATTTTTTTGCATTGTATCACACTTTTACTGGACACAGTTGAATGTTTAGGAACTAGTGTTTCGCATAGAAGGATGAGGTTGTTTTAATAAAAGTCGTTGAGATCGAGATAAGCAAAGAGAGAAAGTTTATTGAGAGCGTATGTATTTATAATGTATAGAATGGCGCAGAACATGTCGCCGTCTCGCTTCGCCGGACACATAGTTATTGTCACGTGTTCCATATACATTTCTTACTACGGTCTGTAGGAGAGGCAAGATATATGTTGGCGTCTCGCTGTTCGCTACTAGTGAGTTTAATGACCGCGCGGCGACCTTCGCCCAGCGCCGTCTCGCATTCCTTGCAGAGCGAGTTCAATGACCAAGCGGCCAAAGATCACCTCAGTGGGTTCAGTGACCGCACGCACGGTCGCTACAAATGTATTCGTATTTCGTAATCACGAACGGAGTTCTGAAGTGCATTATCAGTCGCACACGAAACTATATTGTTGAATGAATTTTCTGATATTGATATCTTCCATATTTCAGTGGATAAATTAAGGATCAAACTCCTTAACAAACTTTGTAAGTATAACTGAGTTCCTTCACACTGAAGCATGAATAACATTGTTCCCGTTTTCATGCTACCATATATTTAGACTTAATAATTGAATTATTTTTCTTATTTAATATAAAAATCTGCATTAAAGTCTGTATCAAATTATAAATAGTTTTTTTTTAAATAAACCTGCTGGGTTAAATGTTATGTAGTCTTCTTAACAATCAAAAGATTTTAAAAGAGATCTTTGAACTCTTTTTGATTTCTGGTGGATTGGAATTTTAAAAAAAATCAAAAACATCTTTGAACTTGCGACCCCCTAATTGACAGACATAAGTCTTACCAACAAGGCTACTTATGATCTAGTTGGTAAGTAAACATCTTTGAACTTGCGACCCCCTAATTGACGGACATAAGTCTTACCAACAAGGCTACTTATGATCTAGTTGGTAAGTAAATACTTATGATCTAGTTGGTAAGTAAACATCTTTGAACTTGCGACCCCCTAATTGACCGACATAAGTCTTACCAACAAGGCTACTTATGATCTAGTTGGTAAGTAAATACTTATGATCTAGTTGGTAAGTAAACATCTTTGAACTTGCGACCCCCTAATTGACAGACATAAGTCTTACCAACAAGGCTACTTATGTTCTAATTGGTAAGTAAATAAAAATATTTAATATTTTCTGTTAATACAGTGGCGTTTAATCGTGATACTTTTCAAGATCACTTTTGTAGCAATGAAGCATCTTCCACGTTTTACAGCTTTCGTAGATGATGCATATTCCATACTATAGAACCAGAAATTTCCCAATTTTGATTAATATAAAAATACCTCCTTGATCGAATATGTTGGACAAGTCTATTTATTTAAAAACAGTCTCAGTGAGATGCATCAAAAGTACATGTTTATTTGATTTACAAACTTAATACTTGATCCTTTTTATACTCAGATGTTTAATTAAGCCACGTAAGGGTTTGATAGGATAAATTCAAAATGCCAAATTACGCTCCGAAGTATATTGCCCACAAATATTTCATTCAATAATTAGCATAAACGTAACCGAAAGACATCGTTGTCTTTGGGTCTATTAATCGAGCTTTGTGTTTAAAATCACAAGAGTAGACATGGAACTCAAATTAGTCAACGTCATTAAATACGTTCATAAAGGCGACAAAAAATCAGGCAGTGCATCGGAGCGGGATTGTTATTGCGACAGAAGTTTTAGTGCTTGAGCTTGCACGAGGGATGACTTGCAACAAAGGTTTATGTGAACTCTTGAGTGTGGTGTGTTTTAGGTGATCATGCGTGGGACATTATGCGATGGAATTTTTGGTATATGATATCTGAAATGACAATGTATACGGGGTGGTTTGATTCGCGTGATACATATATGCTATTGAGTGTTCATCAAATTAAAGAGTTACAACAGGGTATTGTATAGTCAACAATCGGAAAAAATATATATAAATTTATTTTTCCATGTTATATGTCATCAGTTCGATACAGAAGCCTAGTTTAATGGAGACATGACAAATGAATAGCAACAAACCCAGATCAATATAATTTATGTGTCCACTTTAAATTACCCATTGTTTTTTTTGTAAATGATGTAGTTATAAACTTTCTTGTCGTGTATAAAAAAATAAATAAAAATACTTCTTCTAGATCTTGCGATCTGTTTAAACAGGATTTCAGTTTTGGTCCTGTGACGAAGATATCCAACTTTCTCTCCATCTCTTTGGTGAACGTCCCGGTGGTCGACGACCCTCTGGAATCTCGTGCATTACAATCTTAGGTATTCTCGCGGGGTCCATCCTCTCAACGTGGTCCCACCAGAATCGTATTATCTGCCTACTCCATCTCACGATGTCCTCAATGTTACAACTTCTGCGGATTTTCTCATTAGGTATCCTATATCTAAGGGTTCTACCTACGATAAGCAGCAGTGTTTTCATTTCTGTTGTTCTGAGGAGGTGTTTTGTTATTACAGAGTCTGCTCTTGCTTCGATTCCGTAAGTCATAACAGGTCTTATGCATGTTTTGTATATTCTGACTTTGCTTTCCACCAACATGTGTTTATTGCCTCAAACAGTGTTTCTCAGGCATGAAGTGACAACAACTTAGCACATAATAGAGATGTGGACCATTTGTGCCTTAAAAGGGCAGGTCTGAAATACGTCAAGTTACTCCAAATGCGTTGACCTGACTAAGGAGTCTACTTGCAACAATACAACATCACAAAATAAGAAAATCTCAAATTTTTTAAACACAGAGACCTAGTAGACAACTTAAAATAAATTATAAATAAAAAAACCCGGAAGCTAAAGCTAGTTTGGCACTTAACAGAAATTTTATATAAATTGAACAAACCCCTCTTTTAATATTTATTTGAGAACCATCGAGAATCAAACGTGAAAAGGTTTCAAAATAAACACAAATCATTCATTAACTAATTTGTACATGTGTGGCCAGAAAACAATATTATCTCCGGCCTTTTCAATCGATTCTCGAGCTCAGAAGCACTAGAATAAGCACGTTATATTATGTTACCCGTGTACAATAAATAATAACGCATGTGTAGAGATAACCAATCTCACACATATCTACCTGTGTACAATAAATAATAACGCATGTGTAGAGATAACAAATCTCACACATATCTATCGCACGGGTATTGTTGTGAGACGAACTCATTTAGAGGAGTAAACCTGTTTTATTATATTTTTTGGGAACCATCAAGAAATTAACCCGAAAAAATTTCAAATGGCAATTAACCACAGAAATAAATACAGAACTTGAAATTCGTCAAAAAACATGTTTGCAATACTAACACTCATTAGATGAAACAAAACTCGCATAGATCTAATGCTTAAGTGTTGTTACCAGACAAACTGTTTTACCATGATGGGATATTTTTATTAATTTTATCCCTTTTTTCGGGAATGGAACCCGAAATTTATGGGTTAAAAATTTTACCAACAAACTTATGGAGTTTCAGACTTAAAACAATACTCATAAGTTGTGTAACATATATTGTTAATCAATCTTATTTTATACAATGACTCGCCACTTTGTTGTATTTCGAGATTTTTCATTCGTTATAAACAATGGAGAACATTCTTTCTGTGGGTTATTAAGGCCGGACAAATGAAATAAGATGTCAAGATTGTTTTATGAGTTCAACAACCCTAGTTAATTTTCCGAAAGATAGGATATTTTCCACGCGCTGCGTGAGAAAGCATCGTATCTACAGCACATATTATTCCAACGGCTGCGATGTTTGAAGTGTCTCTGAACATGAATAGCTTATCGTTATTTCAGCATTAAATGTGTAAAGCTGAAATTATTTATTTTATTCCATTTTTATTCCACCTTTATCTCGCGTTATCAATTGGAAAATATAAGGAGAAGCAACACGCAATTTCAAACAGTCCGTGTTGAAAAAAAAGCTATGATTCTTAGTCGGTATTTTTGAAAAACCTTTCAACTAGCATGTCTCCTCTTACTCACGAAACATTGAGGCTGGTAACACATGTCACATTGTCTAATTAACCTAAAACTTTTTTAAGGCTTTGGGTGTGTTTTTTATTTATCGAAAACATGAACAAATGCTTAAAGCTGACAAAATTATTCTTTCGATTATTTTGCTACCTTCATTTCATATAATAAGCCCTTTTAAATTTAAGGAAGTGTGCAAACGTGTTATTGTTATAAAAAAAACGCTAACTTCTTATCACCAAGGTAGTATAAAAAATGCGAATCTCTTATCACCAAGTTATTACAACAGGGAGGATCGATATTGGTCGGCCAATATTTATTTTATTTTATTTATTTATTATTACACATGACAAGAAATATACACAATTTGAGAAAAAACAACAGGTAATTTGATTTGGACGTATAATTTTAATGGATCTGGGTTTGTTGCCTTTCATTTGTCGTATCCCCAGTAAACTAGGCTTTTGCCTGTATCTCACTGAGGATATTTAGCATGAAAAAATAAATCGATACTTCTTTCCGATTTTTGATAACACAAAAAAACCCCGTTGCACGCTCTCATCAACCTGACAAACAGTGACACTCAACTACAACTGGAAACATCTTGCGAAACTCAACTCCTCACACATTATCACTCCAGAAAGACCAAAAATATTCATCCCACAATATACCGCACACAATCATAAGAATAAAAAATAAATATTGATAATTCTTGTTTTTTTTTTCCAACAACCTGTTGTGAAAATTGTTTATAATCAACACATTAATCTCCAAATAAGCTTCTTAATCCCATGGAATCTGGTTTTCACCCTCGACATAGTACAACTACAACACTTATCAATATAACTGATGATATCAGGCCGCCTTTAATGGAAAGTGAACAGATGACGATCCTCACACTGTTGGACTTAAGAAGTGATAATTAATTCAGTTGATTTTTACTTACGCTTTGAGTAGATGAAACATCTTAACATCTTACGCTTTGAGTAGATGAAACATCTTAACATCTTACGCTTTGAGTAGATGAAACATCTTAACATCTTACTTCACATCTTTAAATATTTAAAGAACTATTCGTTTGGGTGTAGATAACAGGTAAAATTCTCGAAATAATTTTCCGATGACATTCTGCTGACTAGGCGCTGCGCAGTGTGGAATATTATAAGTTATTCTATTATCAATCTCCATTAACTCCATAATTAGACAACTGCGAAAAAGTATCATATATACGCAGACAGTGTTTAATTGTACACTACCTTTTAAGACAGATATTTTTCTTTGCTTCTCATGTAATTGATTGTGACCACGGCTAAATCACGCAGTGGTCTAAAGAAAAGTGAATCCTTTAAAATCACAATCAATTGTTGTGGAAAGTCGACGTCTCGCATCAAAAACCATGCAATATTTTCCCTCTATTAAAATCGACTCAGTATAACCGACAGTGAAGGATGCGAGGCCGATGTGAAAAGAAGAACTGGAATGGCAAAAAATGCGATGTCAAAACTGGAAAGTATATGAAAGAGCAGAACTATCACCATCACGAAAAAAGTGGGTCTAGTTAAGTCTCTCGTCTTTGCAATATTCGTGTATAGTGCGGAGACTTGGACTCTGAGAACAAGCGAGAGTCGTAGAATAGATGCCTTTAAAATGTGGTGCTGAAGAAGGATGTTACGAATTCTATGGACAGCAAAGCGAACTAGCGACTTCATTTTCGAAGAACTGAAAATCTGATAGATTGTCGACAATATGCCTTCAACGAGTCCACCGGTTCTTTGGACAAATTGATCGTGGCTAAGGATATAGTTTGTGGTTCCTGGAGGCGTGGAAGGACAACGCACAAGAAGTAGAATTCCAATGCTTTGGAGAAGTGAGAGACGCAACTGAACTACCTTTAACTACTGTCTTTCAAGCCACAGAGAGCAGGGATGTATGGAGATGCTATCATGTAAGTCACGATGCTCAATCATGAGCTACACCACAGGATGATGATCAAAGTTATGTGATTTTGAAATCTGAGTTACCACGTCTTCCAGTTAAGCCCAAGATCTTAGTTTTACTACATTATTTTAAGAGGACACGTAATTATCTGCCTGTTTTTAGTTGAATAGTACTGTCAGAATGTATTATGCTTCCATTATTTGATTACGGTGACGTTTTTTTATTTGTCAACGAGATATTTGGTAAATCGGAGAGAGTACAAAAATATTGCATCCGATTCATAACATGAATGGTTGAAGTAAAATAGGCACTAAGTACCAAAAAAAAAAACAACAAAAAAAACTAAGTAAACAGTTTTATTCTATATGACATATAGAACGAAACTGCATACTTAGTTTTTTTTTTGTACTTAGTGCCGATTTTAGTTCAACCATTCACACATTTACTCGTAACTCACGGAACTACGACCACTTGTTCGAGTTTCGAAAACGACTTTAATGACTTAAAATCAGACAGCGAAGGAACTTTTACGTTCTGTCTACATTATTATGTGTGCTTAAAAATCATGAGTAAAATCACGTACACAAAATAATGAAAAGTAATAAATAATGGGAGTCGCCCTATAGTCGGGCCAATACTGTATTTTATCGATTTGCTTGGATTCTCGCTTATCTCGGTATGAAATCACGGACTAGAAATTTATGTCAATTTTATCGGAGTTTTATTAAAATGTGTTTGTTTTTAGTACATATAAGGTCTATAATTAGACTTAAATGGGAATTGTAGAAAATCTACTGTATTTTTCTGTGAATTGAAGGTTTTTTTTATTTGTTACAGAAAACTCTCTGAGTAACATTTTACTATCTAACTGCAAAGAATATTAACGTTCAAATGGATTTATCAATTTTGATTTATTTATTTCTGTGACAAGTTGTAAATATATAATTTATGAAAAAGTAACAGGCTATTAAATGTACATGCACAATTTCTATAGCTCTGGGTTTGTTGCCATTCATTTGTCGTGTCTCCGGTAAACTAGGTTTTTACCTGTATCTTACTGAGGACATATAGTATAACATGAAAAAAATAAGTTGATATCTCTTTTCGATCGTAGATTAACGATCGTAGATATCATACGAATCAAACCTCGCATACTTCATCATTCCTTAGTCACTAAAAGTTCATCCCATAACGTGTCACACACAATCACTAAAAACACACCACACTCAAGAGTTCCCTTAAACCTTACATTTTAATCTCTTGTATTTTATTTCACTTGCGTTATATATATCACAACTTGGTTGGTTTATTGCCATTTGACAATCTCTTTCAACTATTCTGTATTTAAACAAGCCTTAAGTGAAAACTAGACGAAAAACCTTTCTTTAAAAAAAATTCGTAGTAACGGGAATCGAGCCTGCAACCTTAAAAAAAATGGGCAGTAACGGGAATCCAGACTGGAAGGCAGATGTCTTACCAACTAGCAATAGAGATCACCAATAAAATAATTCAATAAGGTTAAAAGTGGCTAGCAGCCTGGACAAAACTATAAAACAGAAGAAAAATTTTGATGTAAGTCTTAATGTCTTAAAAAACTCGGGCAATGTAATGCCTAATTTGCTATTTTTTTTTTTTTAATTTAAAAATGAGCACCAAATTAAAACAAAAGGGTGAAGGTTATTCATAATTCGAAAGAAATTTTTCTGATCTACAAGATATAGTGTTTGCTTTTACGTTACATATTTTATTTTATTTAATTACAAGCCTTCAAAATGGAATGTCAAGTAGACGAAAGTGAGCATTTTCGACACCTCCTTCTGTTCGCGTTCAATGGAGGGAATAAAGCTGCCAAAGTCGCTCGCGATATTTGCGAAGTGTACAGTGAAGATGCTACGAATTAAAGGACAGCTCTTCGATTGTTTTTGCGTTTCAATGACAGTAATTTCAACCTGAAAGACATGGAGCGTTCCAGACGACCAGTGGACTTCGATGAAGACCGCTTAAACCATATTATTCATGAAGATCCCCTTCAAACCACCGTAGAATTGGCTGAGCAAATGAATTGTAGTCACATGACTGTATACCGCCATCTTAAATCATTGGGAAAAGTCCAGAAGTTCGGCGCTTGGGTTCCACATGTTTTGAGTGAAAACAACAAAAATACACGTTCAAAAATTTCTGCTGGTTTGCTCGCGCGTCATCGAGCTACGCATGACCACAACCAAAGGTTCCTTTACCGTATCACTACTGATTTAAGATGGCGGTCTCCATGTCTTTCAGGTCGAAATTACCGTATTTAAAACGCAAAAACTATCGACGAGCTGTCCTATCATTCATAGCATCTTCATCGTACACTTCGCAAATATCGCGACTAGCTTTGGCATCTTTATTCCCTCGATTGAACGCAAACTGAAGGAGGTGTCGAAAATGCTCACTTTCGTCTACTTGACATTCCATTTTGAAGGCTTGTAATCAAATAAAATAATACATGTAACGTAAAAGCAAACACAATATCTTATAGAGCAGAAAAGTTTATTTCGAATGACGTATAACCTTTACCATTTTGTGTAACTTTTGGTGCTCATTTTGAAATTTGAAAAAAAAACGGATACAACTTATGTTAACACCCAATACTTATTTCATGATTTAAGCTCTGTATATTAGCTTCATATTAAGAAATTCTGCTTTTGTGTGTGTTCCCTTTCTATAGACCGTGTGTATAACTTTTACCATTTTGTTTTACTTTTGGTGTTCATTTTAATATTTGGAAAAAACGGACACAACTTATATTAACACCCAATATAATATTATTTACATGTCAATATTAAATTATATATAGTATGTTGTTGAGCGTTAAAATGTTATAAAATAAAGTTCTTAGTCACTAAATACCAATTTTTGTTTATTTTAAATAGCGAACTTTTTATATTTAAATTATATCAAGTCGGTAAAATGTGAATTATGTAACTATATTTAATCTAATAAATATTCCAGCTGGTGTTAGCTTCCACGAAAAGATCTCATATTTATCCATAAATCTCGAAATAGGTTGAACGTGGTTGGATATCTTTGCAAATAAACTACAATTTGTATCAATATACAGGATCGTTGCGTTCCTATGCGAAATATTTGCGACGCAAATATGTGATCTGTAAATAAGAGCGCTCCTAAATTGATATTTATCACAAACTTACTACAAGTTAATTTATTACACAATCAGAAGAAATACCTAAAAATGTTTTTTTCCCAGCTAGAGGTCATTTGTTTTTGAATAAATATAATAACTATCAAATGATTAAGAAGGTAAATTTAACAAATGGTCGTTTATTTTTGTTTCCTACTGCAGCTTTCGCCGGGTATTTCAGTTTTGATTCCCGATGGTACCCATAAATAAATTTCAGTCTGTTTTAAGAGATCGTCTAGGAACAATATCCGCACGCGTTACACGTTAACGAGTTTTGTTGTTTCTTCACTTATGAAAGAATTTCCAATATGTACAATGATGAACATATTTTAAATGTTTACTACCCTGGCTCTAAAAGTTAGATTATTGAGGCGAAGACAATATTGACACCCACCTATGCATTTTAACATATTTATATTAACAATTTGGATATGTTGAGGGGTACAATACTAGTGAATTTATTATGAGCAAACGTCGTAAATTGCATTGTCTAAATATCCACATCAACTGTATTGGAGACATAAGATAACGTCGTAAACGTCTTATGAGCAAACGCCGTAAATTGGATTGTCTAAATATCCAAATTAACTGTATTGAAGACATAATCTGACATAAGATAACGTCATTAACGTCTTTTGAGCAAACGCCGTAAATTGGATTGTCTAAATCAGTGCTCCGCAACCGGTGTGCCGTGGCATACTGGTGTGCCGTGAGCCGGATACAGGTGTGCCGCGGTCAAATTCGATGTATTTGACATTTTACAATTTTTCATTATGTATTTAATACACAATGACAAATTATTTTTCATAATATTGTGTGTTTTTCAAAATGTAGTATACAATAATTATTATAACTAAATAATTATTCAATGGTCCCCCAGCGCCTGGTGCCAACTATTGAAAACTGCGTTGTGTGCTTTGTACACACCATGGCCGCACCAAATTAGTCAGAGACAAAGAAAAATGACCCTTATGCGCGTCGCTGAAGACTCATGCGCATGCGTTATACTGCATTTGCACGCGTACATCACGTTCATTGCGTAAAAATAAATATGTTATAGTTTTATGTATGTATACTTTTCAAATAAAAAACAAAAATTTATTGTAAAATTTGTGTATCAATTTAGCTTTTGGTGTGCCGCGGAATTCTAGGAAGAATTTTAATGTGTCGTAGGTGAGAAAAGGTTGCGGAGCACTGGTCTAAATATCCACATTAACTGTATTGGAGACATAATCTGACATAAGATAACGACGTAAATGTCTTATGAGCAAACGCCGTAAATTGGATTGTCTAAATACCCACATCAACTGTATTGGAGACAAAATCTGACATAAGATAACGTCGTAAACGTCTTATGAGCAAACGCCGTAAATTGGATTGTATAAATATCCATATCAACTGTATTCGAGACATAATCTGACATAAAACAACGTCGTTAACTTATTATGAGCAGACGTCGTAAATTGAATTGTCTAAATATCCACATCAACTGTATTGGAGACATAATTTGATATAAAACAATGTCGTAAACTTCTTATGAGCAAATGTCATAAATTGGATTGTCTAAATATCCACATCAACTGTATTGGAGACATAATCTGATTGGTATGAGACCACTTTATATTTCCATGATCAAGATTGTATACAAAAAAAACCTCTAACTAAACATTAGTGTAAATGTACATATAATCAGTGCCGCATTTTGATTACTGGAATATAATTTGTGAGTGACAAAGTAAACATAATATACCATATATGACGTGATTCAGAACACATTAAATGCTATTTCCCAGATGTTCTAGGCTATTCGTGTTTGATGATCATGATCTAGTACAGAAAACCAAAATGACATTCTATAAAGCTGTAATCATACCATTTCTGACATATGCATACAACTCATGGATTCCCTACATACGACATATCGAAGCACTCAAAAAAAGTAAGCAAGAATACCTCAGGCAAATGATGTAGATTCGAAAGTGTCATAGAGTATCAAATAAAAGTTATGACCAGAGCAAACTGCTGTAAAATCAGGTCTAGTCTTCAATGGTATGGACATATAGCACACAGTGATGACTTGAAGAGAGATAGAAGAAAACACGGTAGGCAGCGTATGACATATAAGAACGTACTACAGCTCAAGGCCATTTAGCTCAACTTCCACAGCAAACAAACAGTGGAAGATTGAGCTTAATGACCTAGCACTGTTGCTAGTTATTAGGGACCCAGTGGGAAAAAGAAGACGTTGTAAAGCAGTAAATATTGAAGCTCCATACGTTATATGTAACAAGATATGCTAAACACAAATTGGCTACATAATCATCTCAAGTGGAACCAACGACAAGTATCATAATCCCACAATCTGTATTGTGACTTATATTATACTCGTAACGGATAGTGGGCGTTCCACAAAGTGTTAATCTAATCCAAAGAGAAATTGCATATTGATTTTTTAAAGTTTTCCCGGTACACGTTTTTGAATAAATAAGTGACCCTGTCTATCGTTGAACAGTTGGCGCTTATATTTGGCACCCTTTATCCTTCCGTTTCATCGATCGCACTTGTTTCATTCTCCCTAGTTTTCACACACCCGATTTGTCCTCAGCGTGTCGAGAATTCAGAAAATCTAGAACTTTGTCTAAAATTGAATGTCGACAGTGGTGTCACTTGAGTTGAAGGCACCTTATTAATTTGTGTATAATTACAGTTGCTCGATTATTTAATTTGAATAATATCTCACCGAGTGGTTAATAATAAGTATTTTTTAAGTAAACATAGTATTTTCTAAATAAAATAGGAAAGGCTTTTTCCATCATGTATTTTTGCCGTTTACACATCAATGTAATTTTTTCGACATTATAAATCCGTAAATAAATGTAAGAAAAACAACATTTGTAATTTTAACGTTTATAAATAGACGATTATTAGGACGAGATAAAAAAACAAGGCATAAATACTCGTACTTCAAACAGTTGGATAGACTTTGAACCAGTTTACATGAACATACAAAAACTTGGTCGTAAAGACAAGAATATTTAAAAATATCTGTGAAGAAAATTTAAACTGTACACAAAGGACCAAAGCCAGACGATTACATATAAAAAATCTTTTTTTTTACGAAAATGTTAAAATCTAAATCATTGGCGATTGATTGAAGACAATGAAGGAAAACTTAATATGGAGTTTGAAAGTTAATGAAACTTGGAAATACTAAGGCATAGGTTTATATGAAGATGTAGAAAGACAGTCGTTTGCAAGATGGGGTGGGGTGTAAAAGAGAAGGAAACGGAAATTTATTGGAAAAGATAAAATCGGCTATCAAGAAATTTAAAAACAATGCTTCTGGAGTGGGCGACATTCCAACAGAGACTCTCAAACATTTGGACCCAAAAGGGGAACAAATAATACATAATATATAATCTGGAAAATTACTACTGACCAAAAGACTGGACCGAGTCCATTTAATTTATCTGCATAAAAATGGTTCTACCAGAAAATGCAAAAAGTTTCGTAGTCTTTGCTTATATCGCATGCGAGCCAAGTCATTATATACATAATAAAATAACGACTATAGCACCAGACTGCTTAGGAGATACCAATAAAACAAGTATGATTTTTTTAGGGGAAATGGACAAGAGAACAAAATTTTAATGTTCAGTAGCTTATTAAAAAAATATGGAAAAGTTTACATTTATCCGACCATGTGCTTTATAGATTGTAAAAAGGCTTTTAGCTTGAAGTTGTCGATTGTCATTGGAAGTGTGCCAAAATGAAGAGGTAAATATAGAGTAAAGGAATTGATTGGGAGCAGCCTTTACACAGCTATGCAAATGGCAAGTGACCGGAAGGAGTGGAGGCGTGTTATCACAACCTGTACCATCAAAATTTAATAGATCACATCCCTCAGTAACGAGGAACGACAGAGATGATATGAATAGAATGATAAATAAACATTTATTCAATATTTTGACGTAGTACATGAAATAATGAAAATTTGACATTATATATACATATACACGTACGAGTATTAAGAGATTAATAACAAATTAATAAAAAAAATATGATATGCAATGATTATGGATGAACATGATCTGCAATGATTATGGATTAACTTGATCTACAATGATTATGGATGAACTTGATCTGTAATGATTATGGATGAACTTGATCTGCAATGATTATGGATGAACATGATCTGCAATGATTATGGATGAACATGATCTGCAATGATTATGGATGAACTTGATCTGTAATGATTATGGATGAACTTGATCTGCAATGATAGGTACGGTGATGTGGTAGGTACGGTGAAAATGAGTACATTTAGGTGGTTTAGATGGGTGACGAAATACTGACTTATCAAATTTATAATACAAACATAAGTGTGAGTCATGGTACAGAACAACTGAGATAGGTATGTTTGGACAAAATGAATAAGATTTTGAAAGAAGGAAATGTAACGAGTAAGAGAAGCAGTAGGGAACTGTGTGTGAATATGTATGGGTTTGGAGTATGCCATAATTAGACATTTTGGCGCTTTTTCTTCTCTGCTTACCCCAACAGGGAGACGGAGGGATGGTTTGCTTGTTTGCGTATTCAAAAAGGGATTAAATTTAATTATAAGCGGTATTCAAAGAAATGCTTAAAGAAACTTAAGTAAAATATAGCATTTAAGTATGTTTGTCATATTGTTGTATATTTATCATAGTTTGCTTTATCTCAAAACTATTAATATTTGTTAAAAGATATTTTACTTTGATCCCTAAATGTAACATGTATGTTACGACATTTGTTTTATGTCAAAACTAGTAATTGGTACGTACCCTCATTTTCTGCCGCCACACGCCATTGATATTTTTTCTTATATTGGAAATACATTTGTACTCTTTTCAAATTATTAAATCTCAGTTTCATAAAAAAAAACATTTGACATACATACCATCAAGCCATTTCCCTGTTATGATAGACAGAGGACATAGCGCCAAACTTAACATACCTATCACGTCATATTTCTTTCTTCTCGTCCATATCTATTCATCATCTCATACCGTTCATTCTGTTTCTCTTACTTATTTTCTTTCTATCAACATTTCGTTCGCTTGGTTCAATAATACTTTTGCGATCCTCTTGTACACAGTCCCTCTCATATTTGCATTGCAGTTCTTGACCGAATTAATGTGATATTCACCATATTTGATACGTAGATCTGAAACTAACATTAATCTTTAAAACCAATTCAATTGGCAAGGCCTGTGGCGAAGTGTTCTTATTTCTTAATCACAATTACATATATTTATCCTAAATTCTTAAAAACTTTATTTAAACATTAACATATTGAGCGTATGCTCTAAATTCGTATAAGGCATTAAATAACGTGCCTATTTACTCTTCCTTAATTAATTTTCCACGTCTACGTTTCAATCATATGCTTGCATTATAAGCTTTATTGAGTAAACAGTCTGACAGATGACGACTGATGTGGTCTAACTGGTAAGATTATTATCTTACACACGGGTCTCGGGTTCGATTACCGTTGTTACCCAACAAAAAAAATAACGGTCGAAGTATGTTAAAATGGTTCGCCTGGTAAAAATATTCACACGCGTTTGATTATGTGAGTGTTATTGCATCTTCACGTGTAACATAGTATTGCTAACACATGCTATTATGAACAACGAGTTCCGTGTCTACTCCTGTTGCTCTAAACCAAAAGTCGCTTAAATATTTTTTATTTGGGTTAATATACCATACTTCCGATGTAGCAATCTGACCTAAGCAAAGAACTTAGAAACTTAAGAGATACTTAAAGCTATGAATAAAACAAAAAAATATAAACAACCAAATAACGCTAAAAGTTTCAACCCCTCATGAATATATTTCATTTGAGCCAATATACCACAATTCCGATGTAGCAATCTGACCTAAGCAAAGAACTTAGAAACTTAAGAGATACTTAAAGCTATAAATAAAACAAAAAAATATAAACAACCAAATAACGCTAAAGGTTTCAACCCCTCATGAATATATTTTATTTGAGCCAATATACCACACTTCCGATGTAGCAATCTGACCTAAGCAAAGAACTTAGAAACTTGAGAGGTACTTAAAACTATAAATAAAACAAAAAAATATAAATAGCCAAAGAATGCTGAAAGTTTCACCCATCATAAATATTTTTCATTTGAGCCAATAGACCCTACACTTCCGATGTATCAGTCTGAAATATACCTGGATCATTCCGCTTGAAGAGAGCCTCAGGATAGTACGTAGAAAAACGTTAATCGAGGAATAATACACTTAGTGAAATAAGAAAGAAATTTATTGGTAAATGTTTTAATATGGAGTTTCATAAACACAAAACTTTGATATATAAGATTTGGATATATCTTAAATGATATAAATAACATTTATCAGAAAGAAAAAACGTTGGCTTTGATTATTTAATATGTTAAACGGTGCCATATGAAAGAAGAAAAAAATTGAGGGATCTAAAATTACATACATACTTTTATTTCACGAAAAAACATTCCTTGCTTGGTTATAAATTTCCCCAATAACAACTCGTCAAATATCTTCTTTACTTGAGGAATTCAAAACATGATGCGACTTATGTAGAAAAACTTGTTTTCGATAGTTTTATGTAACACATGGGTGGAAGGCTTGGAATACGATCAATATTACCCTTACAGAATCTCAACTGAAATAACTGGAGGTTTAATTTTGAAATTCAACATTTTTGACATATTTTACAAATAATATTTTTAACAATTCAGTAGTTTGAGTTATTTCCATGCATTTTTCTTAAAACAGATTAGTCCAGTTTAACATATATGTTGTAACTTATTGGGTTGTTCGGAAAGTAATTTTGTATATTTGGGTCAAATCAAAACACAAAACTGTACCCAAATGCTCATAGACTATGGTTTTTCAGTAATATCGCGTGTTTTATTATTACATTGGTTATTCTTGATCAAAATCTTGATTTTGTCGTTATCACTGAAAATTGACATTCTAAAGCGAACACCATATTCAACTGTCGTAACATCATTAAGGAATGTTTCAAACCACATTTGACACACACACGATCTCTTCTTGCATCATTGCCACACAGTGTATTTTTCTTTTTTTTTGTGGCGCAGTTTTTACTTAGCGGAAGTAATCGTTTTTGGGGTGGCATCAAGCACCGAAAAAAAAACCCTTATTTTTTCCATCTTCAAATGACGCCATAAAACCACTCAAGTAATTTCGGTAAACAATACCCGAAAAATGCGCTAAACTAATTGCCTTTCGTAATAATTTTGTCCTTGTAGCATCAGTATGAAACTGATTCCGAAAAACTTATTATTATTGAAAAAAATCAAATTAATAAAATACTAACGAACGATACAAGAGTAACACGTCCATCTTATCTTGTCTTCAAAAACGGGTTGGCACAAGAAAAATAAAAGTAAGATTAATGTTTTGAAAATACGTGCGCTAAGAAAAATAGGTGGAGAGTTAATGTATGAAAAATTGGGAAATGAAGACATCAGAAATTAATGTATGGAAAAACGGATGTTTTTTTGTAAAATGAAGAAAGGTACTTAACCATAGTGTGAAAATACTGAGAGAGAAAAAGTAAATGTGATAAATGAAAGATTTCTGCACGTTGAAGATTCTACTATTTGGATACTATATTCTCAGATTATGAAAGAGTAAAGTCAAAGCGGAACTAAAAATATATATACTCAAACTGGACAGTATCAAAATCTGATAAGGTCCACAATAGTATTTTGGTGTCAAATTTGATGTATGGGAGTGAAACGTGGACGTGGAAAAGAGAGAAGCTGAATAAATCCTGTAGAGATGAGCGCATTGGAAAGAATACATGGAGACACAGTGTAAAATATGACAGAAAAAGGAATTGAGTGAGAAGGGATTAATGTGAACTTAAGGCTAATGTATTAACTATGTAAGATGAATTAGAGTACATCGAGATGGTTTGGGTATGTGGAACGAATGAATGAAGAGAGACTAACAAAATAGATATACAGTGCCGATGTAAGTGGAAGGTGTACGAGAGGTAGACCAAGGAAAGTATGGTTGAACCGAGTGAATGATATTCTGAGAGAAGGAAAAGTAGGAAGTTAGAGAAATCGTAGAGGTTCTATGAGAAGGTGTGGAAGAGGCTAAGAATGTTTGTCGAGCTAGAAAAGTGTGGCGCTTTGTCCTCTCTGCCACCTTGATAGGGAAATGGCGTTATGGTATGTATGATATGTATTAATCAGTTTAATGACACAACTTTTACCTTTTTAATTGTTTTGTGTTCTCGTCAATAACGCCTGTTCCTAGTTTTAATACGTTTCTTAAAGAGAAGATTTTTTTGTGCATTATAAAACCTGTATTGCTTGTTTAATGATTTGGATTGGTCAAAAATGAAAACAAGTGAACTCCGTTGCCTAGTTGATTAGACGTTCGTCTTCCAGCCTGGGGGTTACAGGTTAACATTTTTTAAAAAGGGTTTCAGTTTGGTTTTCACATTAGGCTTGTTTATTAGATTGTCGCACAGCAAATTTACTCACGAATTATTTTACAAGTTTTTGATCTGTTATAATAGATTGTCACTTGGTCACCAAATTCTTCACTGTATAACTAATTACATAAATAATATGTCAATTTATGTCAAAGTTCTATAAATTTGTGGGTGTGTGATCGATATCTGTGGGCGGCCCACTCCCTGCGCCCACTCTGGTATATAGGGAAGAAGTATGCACTACGTTACTGAAGAGGGTATGTTAAAAGGGGGATTAAGGATTAAAGCATTAAATGGGAACTGACCAGAGATTTGCTGTATTAAAACAACTTGATTTAAAAGCTTAAAAGATTCTTGACGCATTTAATTTATTTTAATTTTAAAAGGTAACAAAAGTACTTATGTTTCAGATGAAAAGTACTTTTTATTTATATTATATAGATAGTATTTTTCATCTGAAACTTCAATCAAATCAAGGCATGAGAGACCAAGAATCAAACTGCAGCAAGTGGTATGTCAAGTAATTCAGCTTGTCAGGTTAGTATCGAAGACGTGTAAGGGCAAAAGCGTAAATAAATGTTCCCGAGGATCCCAAATCTAACCAAGATTGTCACTAAGGAAAAAGGCGAAACGAAACAAGGGAAGCTACAATAACGACTAACTGATAATTAGAATATAAATAATACTTTTGTATCACTATTTCATAATAAACTTGACAATTATCGCTTTTTATATCGTTTCTGAACATTTATAAAACGGTACTTCTATATTCATGGTGCTTACTACTTAATATAGTACTCATATAAACACATTTTTACATCAATTTTCAAAATGAAGTACAGCATTAAAAACAAGCTATTAAATCTTCACTCCATACTAACATACATGAGGACGTACACACAACTAATTATTTTAACTATTAAATAATTACACAGTACGCATAATTATGTATTTAACAAAAATGAAAGTAGTGCGACATCTGTTATTACAAATTGAACTATATTATGATATTTATGTGCTTGTGTTATTCGGGTGGCATATGTTTTAAGATTGTAGGTTTTTTTCACTACGCTCGAAATTTAGACTGTTCTGGATGGATCTGGGTACTTATGTATTATATTATTATAATATCACGTCAAGAGTATTTTGTGAATTTACAAAAGCGGTTTATAAGCGACAGTAAATAAATTCAAGTGGAACTGGCATAAAAACCGGGATGTACATAATGAATAACAAATCTACCAACGACCAAAACATTAACGACACCGCCAGTACTCCCTCGTGTGTATTTAAATATATATTGCAGATTATTACAACTCAATGACGTAGGATAATAAATTCAACAGGGCTAGTTTCAAAAACCCCAAAGCTGTTTTATAAACGATGAAATAAATGTATATTATTTACACACCATTACTACATTTTCCTGTCAGGGCAGGCGTAAAGGGGAGAGTGCCATACTTTCTCATTGCGACACACATATTTTTAACTTCTACATCCATAAACCTTCTCGTATCATCATTCCTACAATTCAATTATATCTTAGATTAAAACTCTAAATTAAAGAAAACAGGGGTATTTTTGTTTATTATCTCAAATGCTAAAATTGATGGGCGGTCTAGTACACGCATTGCTGATAGATAACGTGGAATCGCACACAACACGTCGTCTTTCTTATAATTCCTCAAGTCCCTGTGCCAGCATAGGTTTTCGTATAATATTACTCCTAGGTGTTTCATCTCATTAATTTATGGAATATCCTGATCAAATATTTGTATGTTACGTGGTGCCATGTCAAATTGCGTTATTTCAAAAGTAACAAAATTGACAAGACATAAAAGTGTGTTCGTGCCCACCCTGACGTTTTGCAGTGTCAAGATTAATATTTATATGTGTATAAATAATATAATTAATTTACTCAAGTAGGAAACATCAAATTGTACAGAATAAATAAGAGTACTATTTAAACATAAAGTTAACATATTACATCTAAGATATGCTTTGTAAACTAGATATGTGCTCGATAAAACAAACAATACTTTATATATATGATAAGTATATAATATATTTTAAGTAAATCAACCTTAGCAAACATGACAATACATAATTGTGTGTGGGTATCCACATCAATGTATGGAAGTGAGACTTAGGGTTGGCAGAAGAAGACACCGCCAGTACTCCCTCGTGTGTATTTAAATATATATTGCAGATTATTACAACTCAATGACGTAGGATAATAAATTCAACAGGGCTAGTTTCGTAAACCCCAAAGCTGTTTATAAACGATGAAATAAATATATATTAGGTGTATAAATAAGTTTCCGCCGTTTTTTATCAAAAATTGGGCATTTATTGTGAAAGAACGGAACCTCATGTTTTATTCGAAGTATTGCCCATCGCTTGCCACTACTTTTTCCCATCTTTCTGGCAGCATACGGATACCGCGTCGGAAAAATGATTCATCTTTTGAGGCTATCCACGAATCGACCCAATTTTTGGTATCTTCATATGATGTGAAGTGCTGCTCAGACAGGCCATGCGTCATCGATCGAAACAAGTGGAAATCAGAAGGCGCAATGTCTGGTGAATACGGCGGGTGGGGTAAAACTTCCCAATTGAGTGTTTCCAAATAGGTTTTGACCGGCGCCGCAACATGTGGACGAGCATTATCATGCAGGAGAATAATTTTGTCGTGTCTGGAGTAGCAGTGGGCGCGCTTTTCCTCGAGTGCTCGACTCAATCTCATCAATTGTGCTCGGTAGACAGCCCCAGTAATGGTTTCGTTCGGTTTGAGCAACTCATAATACACGACACCAAGCTGATCCCACCAAATACACAACAAGAGTTTTTTTCCATGAATATTTGGCTTAGCTGTAGATGTTGAAGCATGGCCAGGGGTTCCCCATGATTTCTTCCTTTTTGGATTATCATAGTGGATCCATTTTTCATCACCAGTGACTATACGGTGCAGAAAACCCTTTCGTTTATGCCTGGCAAGCAGCATTTCACATGTGGAAAATCGGCGTTCAACGTTTCTCGGTGTCAGTTCATATGGAACCCAATTTCCTTGTTTTTGAATCATTCCCAATGATTTCAACCTATGTGAAATTGCTTGTTGAGTCACTCCTAATGTAAGTGCAAGTTCTTCTTGCGTTTGGCACGAATCTTGATCCAATAATACTTCCAATTCCGCGTCTTCGTACACTTTCGGCCTTCCGCTACGTTCTTTGTCTTCGATGTCAAATTCACCGTTCTTAAACTTTTGAAACCACTCACGACAACTTCTCTCACTTAAGGCAGCCTCACCGTATGCTTCTACAAGCAATCGATGCGCCTCAGCTGCAGATTTCTTCAAATTGAAGAAGTAAATCAAAAGTTCCCGCAAATGACGCTTATTCGGCTCAAAACTTGACATTTTCGCACACAAAAAAATATATTATACTGCTAAAAATTCACTAATATTTTAAGGTTATGTTGTTGACAGATGTTCAAACTTACGACAATGACGTATTACATCTGACAATTTTAAACATAACTTACTGGTGGCGCCAACTTCTGTCAAACGGCGGCAACTTATTTGTACACCCAATATTATTTACACACCATTACTACATTTTCTTGTCATGGCAGGCGTAGAGGGGAGGGTACCATACTTTCTCATTGCGACACACATATTTTTAACTTCTACATCCTTAAACCTTCTCATACCATTCCTACAATTTTTACATTTTCTTCTTTCAAAATATCCACACTTGATCCAGTCACACTTTGCACTCACATTTGCATTTATATATTTGTTTTGTTAGTCTTTTTTAATTTATTCGTTCTACACGCCTGAACCACCTCAGAGTGATCTTTTTTATCTTACATAATACATAACCTTAAGTTCACAATCACTTTTATAATATTAACATATATATATATATATATATATATATATATATATATATATATATATATATATATA
>CATKWJ010001229.1:0-34486 GCA_949825065.1 Odontocerum albicorne
GTACTTATGTGTAATTTTAGGATATACTCGTATATGTACGAACTATGTTGCTATCAATAAACATTGTGTATGACGAAACGTATTAATTCCTACATATCGTTATGAACACTACTATTTCATACGAAACATACTTTTCCCTTTCATGAAAACCAAAAAGTTACGACACCTCAAAAGTTTAAAAGTTAAGGAAATTGATACTCCCGACTTTTCTAACTCGACATACAACCTTCACCTCTTCCACATCCACACCTTCTTATACAACACTGACGATTTTTCTGACCTTTTATGATTCCTTCTTTCAAAACATCATTCACTTGATTCAACCACAATTTCCCCGATCTTCCTCTATTACGCCATTCACTCACCTTTGTCTGTATATTTGTTACGTTAGTCTTTATTCATTCATTCGTTCTGTAAACCAAACAAACTCAGAATAAGCTCTAAAAAATTCTAGCTAGCGGCCAAAAATTGTTAATATTTATTCATTAGAATAATGCGTTGTTTTAAAATACATTATTTTCCTGTGAACACTTTCAATCTCTTTATTTAGTATCTCTCACAGCCTATGCATTCTTAATAGAGATATACCACCACGATAAAGACATTGAATGGAGACTCTTGACTATCAAACTATGGCTCGTCGGTAACATTTAGGATCTCTCACAGCCTATGCATTTCTAATAGCGATACCACCACGATAAAGACATTGAATGGAGACTCTTGACTATCAAACTATGACTCGCCGTTAACATTTTCAACTTGTGGTAAAGTGCATATCGTATTTGATTCCTTATCGATATTCTTCAATGTTTCTCTTACTGCAAAAAATGGTTCCCACACATAACTAACTGAAACAGAATGATACTTATTTATACTAACAAAATTATATCCAAGCGTTAAAAGAAAAAGCAATTTATATACATTTAAATTATCTTGAATTGTAAAAAATTAAGCATACTTAAAAAAGTTACCATTGGATTATTAATTCTTGAATGATTAAATGAAGAAAATATTTGGACGTAAATCATTGTACAAAGCGATAATTATTCATTATATTTTATTTAAATGTTTGCGTAATTCTACACATGATAAAATATTTATACCACTTGTCTCACGAGGCTCATGCCTGTTCTGAGACAGCTGTGTTACACCCGCGAAATTTACATAAACTTTTCAACGAGTCCGAGGTGCAGCCGTTCGTGACATTTGACAACTCTCAGAAAAATGATATATTGTATATAAAATTTCATTGAAACACCTAAAACCTGGGCATATTTACATCAAACCCAGTTTGTCGAAATGTTATAAAAATATCAGTTTGATTCAAATGTTGAATAGGAATTTTCATGTAATGCTGTATGCTGATGACATCGTAGTGTTAGCGGAGAATGAGGATGAATGACGGAGTCTGATAAACAAATTTTATGAGAGCTGTAAAGAGAAAGATCTGAGAATGAATGTTGCAAAATTCAAAATCAGGATGATAGAAAAGTGTGGAAGGAAAAGTAAATGCAATGTATGGGCGAGTCATGAAAGATTACAGATAGTTGAAGAATTCTGCATTATTAGTTATGAGGGATATTAAACGTCGTATAACGATAGGAAACAAAGTTAATTGCCCACCAAAATATTTTTACGCGAACCGGTAAGAATACATATATGCCAAGTTGATAGTCCTCAACAGTATATTACTACCTGCTTTAATATACGGGAGGAAATCGTGGACGTGGAACAAGACTGAAATCAGCAGAATATATGCAGTAGAAATGCGTGCACTGTAGAAATGGAAGAATACATGGGGTGACTATGTACGACCGAATACAAGTGAATTAAGTGATGAGAGAGTGTGAACTTAAGGCTGATGTGTTGAGTATGATGAAGAAGACCACTCAGATATGGTTAGAGCACGTGGAACGAATGAATAAAGAAATAATAACAAAATAAATATTCAATGAGTGGAACGCGTGGTATATAAATACTGAGGGATGTATGTTATAGGCGTGGTAGAGAAATACCGAGGGATAGGGTGACGGCGTGATGGTTTGTATGTATGTATGATTGTCCCTGCGCCACGACCCAACAAACGTTAAGTCAACATCAAAATCATCTGTCTTGAAAATAATAAATGATCCCTTCACAATTACAAGTATTTATAAATTTATAAATGTATCATAAACTAAAAAATAAACAAAAAACAAGAGCTATGCGATGATGTTGATAATTTAAAACCGTCTTTCGATCTAACTCTGAAGAAACCAGTGACGGGCGACAATACTCATTTTATATTTAGACGAAATGAGTTATTTATAATATATTTTCGAAATTGGCGTAATTGTGTTTATGTATATTAATTACCTCAAAAGAAAATCTATCGAATCATATTTCTTTAGACGGATTGCATATTATTTTCAGTCACATTTTTTAAAGAGTTTAATCAGATCCTCGACTAAGTTTTGGATGAATTTATGCCTTTTACATTCCTACGTCCTTGGTTCTCTCACATGACTAAAATATATTTATTCTCCATATGACCACTATGATTATAAAATGATAATTTATATACTTCGTTTAAAGAACAGACTCCCTTCAAGAGCGCTCTTAGCAAAATTCGCAATGTTATTGACAGATTAAGAACATAACAAATTAAATAAGTTGAGGGTTAGTATAGGAAGGGGGCTGTGGAAACTAGATTAGGTACTTGCCTGCATCTGAAAATTTAACAAGGGATGACGAACTACAAATAAACCTTTTTAGATCTTCTGATATGTGATAGTGATGATTTCAGCTTTAAGTGGAGTGTAGTATTTGTGTGTAGTGTTCATATACGAGAATTATTATAACATTTGATAAAACCTCCTAAAAAAAGTTATCTCCAAGTGCGTCCTTAAGCTGCACAGGCCACCTACATCTCTTACATTTATTGGCAGACCAACAAAGACAAAAAACTCATCATAATACCCCGCCCTATTGGATTGATTCAGAACATTCGATTTGTTCGATGAAGATGAAATCGACTTGAAAATTCGATTTCTCTCGAAAAGAACATCTTTCAAACACATATTCGAAAAATGTAATCGAGACATCCTATTAACGGACTTCGGAGTTAGTTAATCATAAACACATTTCATAATAATTTACCAAACGAACGACCGGGTTTGGTAACTAGAAAAACGTGACACGACTAAATGAAAAAATATCTGAAATAGGGAGGGTAGTGTATTTATAATATGAGAGCTTGCATGATGAGGTTGCACATGATAGAAGCGAAATATGTGCACCAGAATAAAATGAAGTGTAAATATATTCTTTCTGTATAGTCCAACAGGAACATGGCGTAATGGTGATGATGTTGATATTTTTTACTTAACATTACATAAAATCGTAGCATTTTGTAACAAAAAAAAAAAGGTTCAGAACAAGTGACGTAATGTAAATATAGTTTAATCAAATGATACCATCTCTGTTTGAAAGTAATAATTATAAAGTTCCTGTTACACTATTCCTATCGTCATCTGGGCCCATAGACAGAAAACACCATAGTAACCATAGATTCAGGACTATGGGTAACACCATAGTAACCATAGATAGAATCCTGACACACAAATCTATGATAAACATCAGGAAGATCACATCTGTGAGAACCTTTTCATATTAAACCGAGTATTTGTAGGTTGGGGTCTTATTAGATCTTATAACTGTTTTTTGAGTTAGATATAGTATTTGGAATTGTATCAATAAAGGTTATTTATCTCTATATTTTCTCATACAAATTATCTTCATTTGGTTGAATTGTTTCTCGATTGACAGTTACGCCAGGAAGCTTAATGTAAAATGAAATAATTAAACTGAGATTTTTTATATCACCACTAATTGGGTTCATCTTTTGGAATGTTTTAATTGTTAAAAGAAATTGTATGATAAGCTTATTTTAACTTGAAAAAAAGTATATTTTTTAAGGTTAATGCAAAATATTAATCTGACTTTTTTTATTTTATCACTCACAATACAATATTTATATAATAATCAATATTTGATTGAATGGAAAGGTCAAAATTAAGAGTAAAAAAAAGTACATTATAAATTCACTTAGCCACTATTTTGTGGATACAAACAACCCCTTTACAAGACGAAGTGGTTTATTTGTTCATAAAAACATGTTTTCTTCCTAAATATCATATTAAAACACCGAGTTGAAATTTCCACACATTTACGCATCCCACGTTATCACATACATAATTCTAAGATGACCTGCGTTGCCTATGGAAAGACACTTGATTTGCAGGTTCTATTCCCGTTAGTACCTTTTTTTGAAAAAGGTATCAGTTTGGATTTCCCTTTAGGTTTCTTTTGACATTTTTCTAGTCAATAGTAAGATATTGCCATATGGCAATAAACCCGTCAGTTATATTATATATATACTATACACAATTAATCTCTTCCATACGACGATACCGTAATATAATACACTACTTTTGATTGTATCATAATTACAACAACCTCATCAATACGAGTATCCTGTCCAAACGAAGTGTGATGGAAGACTAAGAAAAGTATTGTTGGACCTAGAGAAATTATCTTTGTTGGACCTAGAGAAGTTTTCTTCTTTCAAAATTATATTTTGAAAGAAGAAAACGTTGAAAGTCAGAGAAATCGTAAAAATTTTGTGAGAAGGTGTATGGATGTAGAAGAGGCGAATTATGTGTGTCGAAATAGGAAAGTTCGACGCTCTATTTTTTGCCTACCCCGACAGGGAAATGGCGTGACGGTATGCGTATGAATGTCCAAACAGCTCCTCATAACGTGTTCAACATTTGCATGAGTCATTCTCTGATATGCTCATAGATCTCAAAAAGCTTCTAGTTCTCCCCCTATCGAGAAACCAACTTAATACAGATTTTTTTCCAAATAAGGTGCCTCTCAGGTGCTCTCGCAGGAATGCATTACATATTATTACGGCACGAGTGCATTGCTTCAAATCAACCAACATACATTAATTTCCATACCGAGTTAAAGGAATTGTTAATATATATCTTCACTTTCCAGACCAATTGGCGTATACAATTTATTTTAATTGTAATTTGATACGCCATATGGTTCAAATTCCATGTTTATCGTTGCCAAACATGAGGTACTCGTATGTTTATTTGTTAACTCAAAAATAAAATTGATCAATTGTGCATAGTTTTTTAAATACATATATACCATCATGCAATCTCCTTGTCGGAATAGACAGAGAAGACAGAGCACCAGAATTTCATATCTTAACACTCATCCTTCGCCTTTCCTACATCCATACACCTTCTCATACAACTTCTACGATTTCTCTGACTTTTTACGTTTCCTCCTTTTAAAATATTATTTAATCTATCCAGCCATACTTTTCTTGGTCTTCCTTTATCACTCACACTTGCCCTATATTTGTTTTGATATTATTTCTTCATTCATTTGTTCTACATACCTAAACCACCTAAGAGTGCTCTTTTTTATTTTACTTAACTCATCAGCGCTTAAGTTCCTATTCATTCAAATCCCTTTATGTCGTAATCTATGTTTTTAATATTACCAGAATGTTTTTTTTTGTCTAATAAAAAATGATATGGGATGTGGCGATATAGAACAAGACAATCCTATAAGGAAATTGGTTTAAAATAATGTGGAACTTATTTAATTCCTGTTTCAGATCCTCTCCATAACATGGAAACGAAGATGATCTAAGACCGGATTTTTCAACTTTTTTGGCCTAACACCCCTTTAGAGCTTGTTCGGACAAGTCCCCCTTGTATTAAATAGGATATTTTTAATTCTTGCAACGTGGTGTTAATTTTTCTTTAACCCTTACAGGCTTAGTGGTACACGTTATGTACCACCTTTTTTTGACGCAGTACTGCACAGTGGTACACGCAATGTACCACTTATTAAACCTCTCTCTATTGCTGCACGAACGCTCAGATTATGTACCACTTCGTATAATATAATACTTATGACTCATGTCCGCACAGCTGCAGATGTGGTCCTGTTCAAATTCATTTAGTTTCTAATATTATTGACAGTTAGTTGTTCTCGGTGTGCCGACTTGTGCGTATAAAAGAAAACGTTATATATTTGTATTAAATTTTAGTAAAAAATAGTTGTGTTTGATAAAATTGACTTCAGTAATTGTGGTCAATTTATATTTAGGTTGAAAATTAATTTTATCACACTTGGATGTATTTCGGCATTATTTGGTGGTACATTAGAAGTACCAGTGGAAATATGGACTAGTGGTACATAAGTTGTACCACCTCACCGGGAGTTCCTTGACCTACCGAGGAAGTGGAAATATGTTAATTTAGCATTTGTATGTATCATTTTTCAAACATATTAAAAAAAATTATGAGAAACTTGACTTTTTATTTTTTGTGCAGCCTGAGTAAAAATAAGTGAAGTTTACCTGTGCCTGTAAGGGTTAACTAATTACAATGCTAAAGATGCAACTGAAAACCATAGATTCCATATTTTAAATCTCACAAAGGAAATTTTTTGTATTGTGAGATAAATAACGTTTACAAGTGAGCTGCATGATTATTGGAATATTTAATAAATACTACAATGACGCCTTTGAACGATTTAACTTGGAGTTAATAATTCTATAGACTGCGTATTTACTAATAATATTTTTTTGGATTATAATTTACGTGTATAAGGGTGTGTGTTCAGAAAAAAACATCTGATGTCCTTGCGACCTTCTATTGGTGGGACGTATCTCGACTGGGGGGATGTTATGAGATTAGCGCAGACCTTTTGGTAGTTTCTGTATTAAATATATTTTCTTTTACGTTGCCTTGAAATATGTGTTTAATTTCAGGATACACATGCATGTATGCATATACTGCCGTCATAAGCAAAACCGCAGCAGCTAACTGGAAAAAATCAAAAATATATCTAAGTATGAGAAATTTAACTAAGTATTCCATATCAAATTCTGAACCATAATCCATAAAAAAATACATAAATCTATTGATTTCAACACAAAAATCGACATAATGTCTTTTTTAATTTTACAAAATACTAGGTTTTTCTAAGCAAAAAACAATAAAACGTGATTCATAAGCAAAAAGAAAGCAGGTGCCTATGCGTTTACTGCGTTTTTGCTTATGAATCAAATTTTACTGCTTTTTTGTTTATGAATCACATTTTTAAGCAGCAATGAAAACATTAAAGTGTAGTTTTCTCAAAACTTAACTTTTGCCATTTGCTGCGTTTTTGCTTATGAGTGCTTATATTGTGTTACTATATATATTACGTTTTTGCTTATATTGTGTTACTATATATAAATATATATTTATTTCTTTAGTCTTTCTTTACTATATTGATAAATCTATATTTATTTCTTTACTCTATTGATAAATCTATATTTATTTCTTTACTTATTAATAGATAAATCTATATTTATTTCTTTAGTTATCAATAGATAAATCTATATTTATTTCTTTAGTCTTTCTTTACTCTATTGATAAATCTGTATTTATTTCTTTAGTCTTTCTTTACTCTATTGATAAATCTGTATTTATTTCTTTAGTCTTTCTTTACTCTATTGATAAATCTATATTTATTTCTTTACTCTTTCTTTACTCTATCGATAAATCTATATATTATTTATAGTTAATGCATTAATATTGTGGAGGTTTAAATACATTGTAATTTGTTTTATCAAACACTGTTTATTCCACTTTTTGTGGAAGTGGAATAAACGGTGTTTGATAAAACAAATTACAACGATAAATATATATTTATTTTTTTACTCTTTCTTTACTCATCGATAAATCTATATTTATTTCTTTACTATTACTCACTCCTAATTTTAGCGATATTGTTCCTGTTGAAAATCACTGATCCAGGACAAGAGATAATATAAAAATCAATATTTTTCGTAATTTAATCATTTTATAATTATGAAACATTACTTTTACTCTACAAATTACGAAGGTGTCATTAGAAATATATAACTTTCCTTTTGTTTTTTATGAGTCTGAAGTTGTTTGGTGTCACTTAATAAAACCGACATTAAAACTTGTATCGATAACACCTTTATTAGAATAAGTAATTTAAAATGCATAATTTATTTTAATGTATAATTTAATGGTATTATTTATTATTATTGTATTTGTATCAATTGCTAAGGTGTCAACTTATTGAACTTTCTTTACATCTAAAATTGTCGGACGTGGGTTCAAAATACGGCATGAAAACTTGTTTCGATAATTCATTTAGTAAAATAAGAATTATATCATAAAAGCTCTCAGTTCAGATCAATGTTAATTATTTTATCATATTCTGTTTCACATTCTTTCTAAACAAGTATTTTCAACATTCTTTCTAAACAAGTCTTTTCAACATTCTTTCTAAACAAGTCTTTTCAACAACACTCAATCGCATTTTAGTGCGTTGTGTATAAGGGTTTATTTAAAATGCATTTTTTTATCATACAAGAAAAAAAAACAAGTTACTTCATTACATTATTAATAGTCACAGCGTTAACATTGTTGGGTTTAAAAATATTTTAATTGATTTATCTAAAACATTGTTTTTTTTTCACTTATGATGATGGTATGACCTTACTGGTTTCAAGGTTTTCACCTCATTATCAGTTTGGTCTGGTACCGACAGATTAGATGTATTTAACGGTAAAAATCGGAGTGGGGTTTAGGGGTGAAGGGAGGCAGGAGATGACTTCGGCATGCAGCGGTGACTTAGGAATGTTAGTTTTGCCAAGAGGTTTATGCCAACGCACTAGGATATTTCCAGGGTCTCGAATCTAATTAGTTTCCGTCCGTTCCATCTTTGATGTGGAAGAATTTCGTATTAGAAAATATTTTAATTTTATCGTAACAATGATAACCCACTTCGGTACGAATAATCTAGACAGTTCGCTAAAGCGGAATTGTGTTCACGAAGTCTTTTTTTCAAATGATATTCCTGTCTTTCGCAAATATAAATTTTTGCAATCAGCACATAGATGTTCATATACACTACTGTTTCTAAGTACTCCATTTCTGTATTTTCCATAAATAAAAGATTCCTGGGATTAAAGTTAATGTAAAAGGCTTTATGTACGCATTACTTGGAAAAATAGTTAGTAAGTATTTCATAAATAACATTTTATTCCATTCATGATAATATTTATAGGTATAGTTAAACACTCGTATATGATTTAGCAAATTTCTTCTATAGTTAAATCCATTTTTTTCAATCCTTCCATAGTTAAATCAGTTAAATTGAAAGTAAATATTTCATACTGATGGTTCTTCACAAAAAAATACATACATACATACCATCACGTCATTTCTCTGGTGGGGTAAGCGGAGAACAGAGCACCAAAATAGATTCTCATCTCCTAACATTTAAAAATGTTAGGCTCTTGGTCTAACCATATTTTTATCGGTTTTTATCGTCAACTACTATACAGCTCCAACTTATGCTTGCATTATACATTAGTAAAATTAGATTTTCTTTATTCATTCATTGAACTTGTATTATTTCACCCTAAACACACAACTTTTCAGCTCACTTTCCTTCTTAATAGTTACATTTTTATTATATTACACATCCATGCACCACGTATTCTTTTCAATGCCCGAATTTACTTTTCTTTAATTAATTTTACACGTTCACATTTCACTTACATACATCAATGTTGGCACTAGTACACTATTGTGAACCATCACTTTGGTAGATATAATATTGCTTGGTTTGAGTTTATGTATTTTAGTGCTATTGACTTTATCAATGATACAAAGTCACTTCCTGCTTTTTAATTAAGTACATATAATAATAAATTTATACAATTGTTTAATCTTCCTGTTCCAGTTTTCCCCGGAAATCATTAACAATTTTGTTAAAAATATTGTTTTATATTTCCTTTTTAAATTTTTTTAATTTGCTCATTTTCTTACAAAATGTCTAAAGACACATTACACGTTTTTTTCAATTTTTCTTTTGTTCGCAACATATTTCGTTTTTCATTCTCGAAGGTAGTTCAAAGAAAATATGTTTTATTTCCACAATAACAGTTCATGTCTCGACAAAGTTAACAATAAAACTCTTTTACATATTTATTTTTTGACGTTTCCGGTACAAGAGTTGTAGCTATGGCGGTTTGAGCTATAAAGACATCGTGAAAGACTCCCTTGACAGATATCTTCGTTCTAAAAGTTACTTTCTATTTACGACATAATTTTTTGTCAAGGCAATATAAATTTATGTTTTAACACCCAAGTCATTAACATTATTGCAATTTGTAAGTGTTAACAAAATATATATGTGTATTATGGGTTTTAAAACCAAATTAAACGATTCCTTGTTTTGCATTGTATTACCCTTTCGTTGTATACAATACAATCAAACCGGCTTATAATCATATGTAAATATCTTCCAACTTACCAGGAATTTGTTTAAAAGGTCTTAAGTGAATACCCTCTGGAATAGTTTTTAAAGAAAAAAATGGGTTCCAACGGGAATCAAACCCGCAGCCTCCGGACTGGAAAACAGACATCTTACCAACTAGGCTAAGGATGTCATCATTGTTTTGTTGTTTTGTTATTGAGGTAATTGCAATTTTTCTGCCTTTACACTTTTGAAAACCTTTAATCGAAAAGAATATATTTTTTATAGAAATGAATATATGTTACTTATCAAATCACCGCATTACCATTTCTGGTATATTATTTATTTAAGTGGTCAATTGATCTTTAAATATAATGAATAACTAAAACAATAATTAAAAAATAATATGGACATGTACGAGTAAGAAGTGTTAAAAAGAAAAAAAAAGGCAACCCAGTATAAAACTAGCTCAATATAATAAAAAAGCAAACCCATATAACTAACTTAATTATTTCATCACAAACAACCTATTCACTTTACTCTTATTAGTAAGCAAAGACATATCTAAATCCTCTCAATGCTTTTACTGATTTGTGTAACATTGTTATGCAGATGTTATACAAATAATTAGTTGTAATAACATTATTGTGAAATAAAATATTTTACCAGCTGAACCTTTCAGGGACATGCATGTTAGCCTGACAAGCAGAGTTAGTTCCTGAATGTCGAAATATGATCTGACAATCTTATATAATGTGAAGTCAAACATTTATTTCCTTTCTGACAAGATTACTTCCATCAACAGACTGTTGTCGGGAGTGATCTTGTCAGACAGAGATTTACAAACTTCAAACTACAAATCCAACTCAGTTATTTGGATTTGTAGTTTGAAGTTTGTAAACCGTAAAAGCTTTTGCTATTGAATACTGATGAAGCTATGAACCACATTATTATTTTTTAAAAGCCTTTTTTACAAATTTTTTGTATAATCGAGAAGGCGCAAGGTAATAGCATTTCATAAAGCCTTCCTTAAAAAACTTTTATTCATTACCTTTCAGATATCTGATTCCTGCGTAACAAAATAAAAAGAGGCTGATTGACTCAAGCGAAGAGAATTTGTAATCTCTGCATACTTCATACAAGACTTAAAACGGTTGTAACATTATATCCGACTAAGTCATAAACATAGGTAAAGAAAAAATGTATACAGTACAGCCTGGCGAATTTATTTGAATGTGGCAATCCCTTACAGTTAACCTGAAATATATTTTTGGTCCTTATTACTATTCTTTTGTAACAAAAAAGAGGTATGGGAAGGGTAAGAAAGTAATGGTTTTCTAATATTGTTTTTTTAAATAACTATCAAAAGTACGAGTATATAACAAAACCCTTTTGTAATATATTATATAATACCTTTACTCTTATAAAAAAACTGTTAAGGAATAAAAGAAAATAAAATCAAATAACTAAACCAACTTGCTACACAGTCTTAAAATTAATGAAATTGCTACGGAGCTTTACTTTCGAGGAATGTACATGAGGAATAATACTTACTCGAAATTCAGGGGTGTACATGTTGAATAAAGTTCAAGATTATATATTAAATAATTAAATCCAGTTTGTATTATTGTATTGTATTACACTGTTTAACCACCTGGGTCACGGAAGTAATCACAGTTTTATATTAAATAATTAAATCCAGTTTGTATTATTGTATTGCATTACACTGTTTAACCACCTGGGTCACGGAAGTAATCACAGTTTTATATTAAATAATTAAATCCAGTTTGTATTATTGTATTGCATTACACTGTTTAACCACCTGGGTCACGGAAGTAATCGCAGTTTTATATTAAATAATTAAATCCAGTTTGTATTATTGTATTGCATTACACTGTTTAACCACCTGGGTCACGGAAGTAATCGCAGTTTTATATTAAATAATTAAATCCAG
Source organism: Odontocerum albicorne (assembly GCA_949825065.1). NCBI lineage: Eukaryota > Metazoa > Arthropoda > Insecta > Trichoptera > Odontoceridae > Odontocerum > Odontocerum albicorne. Next base: position 12,317 of record CATKWJ010001229.1, read on the forward strand.
TTTGTATTATTGTATTGCATTACACTGTTTAACCACCTGGGTCACGGAAGTAATCGCAGTTTTATATTAAATAATTAAATCCAGTTTGTATTATTGTATTGCATTACACTGTTTAACCACCTGGGTCACGGAAGTAATCGCAGTTTTATATTAAATAATTAAATCCAGTTTGTATTATTGTATTGCATTACACTGTTTAACCACCTGGGTCACGGAAGTAATCGCAGTTTTATATTAAATAATTAAATCCAGTTTGTATTATTGTATTGCATTACACTGTTTAACCACCTGGGTCACGGAAGTAATCACAGTTTTATATTAAATAATTAAATCCAGTTTGTATTATTGTATTGCATTACACTGTTTAACCACCTGGGTCACGGAAGTAATCACAGTTTTTCCTTTGTTTAAAGATTTCGGCTTTAATTTTGTGTAACTCCATAAAATGTTTCATTATAAATTACGTTCTTACTTAGCTAATTATATAAATATTGTTTTCTAATAAATTTCCTAGCTTCGAAATAAGAGGTAAAATAATGCGTCACGAGATTAATGTAATTAGTGGAATAAAAACACGCGTCACGAGATTAATGTAATTAGTGGAATAAAAACACGCGTCACGAGATTAATGTAATTAGTGGAATAAAAACACGCGTCACGAGATTAATGTAATTAGTGGAATAAAAACACGCGTCACGAGATTAATGTAATTAGTGGAATAAAAACACGCGTCACGAGATTAATGTAATTAGTGGAATAAAAACACGCGTCACGAGATTAATGTAATTAGTGGAATAAAAACACGCGTCACGAGATTAATGTAATTAGTGGAATAAAAACACGCGTCACGAGATTAATGTAATTAGTGGAATAAAAACACGCGTCACGAGATTAATGTAATTAGTGGAATAAAAAAGTAAGTTAAACTTAGATATTCTAAATAAAGTGTATTTAATTGAGTAAAATTGTATAAATGAGCTTTTTTGTATGTAAATTACGTACTGTTAATATACTTTTTATATGTAAATTACGTACTGTTAATATACTTTTTGTATGTAAATTACGTACTGTTAATATACTTTTTATATGTAAATTACGTACTGTTAATATACTTTTTATATGCCGCTTAATCTTGGTCGTGAGTATTGGAATTTTCAAGACTCGCCTTTATTTTAATTTTAATGAAATATTTTAATATCTCAATTCATAAACCATTTATGCTACAGCCAACTTTTAACTTATAAATTGACAAAGTTAAAAAAAAAGTTTTACCCATTTCTTTAAATTTTTTACATGTTTTATTAATATTAGTTAGGAAACATTGTTAATGGGGCACTGGTTGGTTGGAAGAGATGCTACCTGTCAATAAGTCCGCCATATTTTTTTACAATGAACTGTTAAATAAAAAAAAGGGGTGACTGGGTAAAACAATATACAGTCATGATCTGTCATACATTTGTGTCAAGATGAGTGAAAGAATTGGAACAGTTAAGAATGTTGTTTGTTTCATATATCTAGAAAATTAATTATATTATAAAAAAAATCTTAAAAAATCTTAGAAAATTAATTATATTATAAAAAAATTCATCCCAAAATGTTGTTGACTGCATTATTTAGAGATATATTTAGATGTATCTGAAATGCATGGCGCTTTTGCTATATACAAGTACAATTTGACGATTTTATTTCCATATAGCAAACTCTACCAACCACCTAAAAATATGTTAAATAAGTGTTAATTAAAAACCAGGCTTGAACTCTTTTTAAAAAATCAGATACCAAAGGAAATTGAAACCGTAACTCCCGCGATGGAATCCCGCATCAATAACAACTAGGCCGCGGAATTACTACAGTGGTTGGCTTACCAAGAAAATCATAATATTTTATATTGCATAAGTATTTTTCTTAATATTAAATAACCAAATAAAAAAATGAACCCCGCCAAAATGTAAAATAAATCATTCATGTCGGCCTACTAATTTCCATTCGACATTTTATTCAAAAATAGTATTTGTCACTTGATCACAAACGACAGCCCTACACTGCGAAAAGAGATCAAAGCGGGTGTCACTTGCCAAAATTTTCCTACAAAAATATATTCGCTTCCGTCTTGGGCCAAAAAAATAAACGAAAAGTTTATTCTACGCAATTGTGCGTGAGCTTTTCCTGGAGATAATATAAAAACTTTCACGTTAGAAATATAATACAAACTAATCATTCTGAGGATGCTAGCTTATTAAAAGTGGTAAATGAGCAAAAAGTTAGTAGAGTAATACTGAACAGACTTTTTGATTTATTTTTTATAGTACGGAGTTTCACCAAGAATAGGATCATTTCCTCCTTTTTTTCGCAAAAAAGAAAGTATAAAAATGGGTGTTTTAAAAAAAATATTTTCCTTAAAGTAATAACTACTGCTGAACGGTGAGAAATTTTGAATATGTTCAACAATTAAACATAATTATTGTCGTTTGCCACTTTGACATGAAAAGAAAATAGTTTGTTGTATTGAAAGAGAGTTTGACATTATTCCCATTATCTTATATTTTTTTTGTGTTTTGTGAAAGTGTTTTAGTTTGTAATGACGAAAAGTGCATGAAATAGTTAATACTTGAAAATTGTTAAGTGTAATAAATAAATAATAAATAAAGTGTAATAAATGAAAAGTGTAATAAATAGTTAATACTTGAAAAATGTTAAGTGAAATGTGTATGAAAGGTGAGTTTTTAAAATTTTATATTTTGCTGGGCAGTGGTTCTAGGATGGGGATTTGGAATTAAATTGTAGTGATTTGTGGAAGATGATCGAGAAATGTGGTATTTAAAGGTGGATGCTTCGTATCTCATGACAAACCAACGCCTCTAAAATTCAAGAATTGGAGATTGCCGAAAGACTTTCAACAACATGCAGAAAGATAATCTTAACATACTATACTTGGGCATGTTGCTAGAAAGAATGATGAAAGTCAAAAGAAGTTGGTGATCGCGGGGACAATTGAGAAAAGGCGAGCAAGTGGAAGGTGGCCCTATAAGAAGAAAGAGTCGAATAAAGAAATAAATAGCTTCTTTTTAAGCGCTGCATTCAACATAGTAGGACCGAGAGGGATAGAGACAGGTGGTGCGCCAAGTTCGAGACTTAACAGAAGACCATGACGCTCAGCATTTATCACACATCGATTAATTATGTTGGATCAAGTCATTGAAATTTTAAAAGAATGAAATGTGAAGAGTTAAAGAAACGGAAAGAACTGTACGATAAGATGTATGGATGTAGAGGAGGCGATGGAACTATGTCGTGATTGGAATATTTAGCGTTTAGTCCTCTCAGCTTACATCAACATGGAAATGTCCTGATGGTATGTATAAGTGTATTAATATGAATAGCTTTTATACAACCGAGTAAAATAAAACATCTGCAAATGGTACGCGAACTTGTTACATTTTGGTTTTAGGCAACTGTACCGTTTGTATCACAAAAGCAGTTATCCCATTTCATAATTCTTCAGAAGTTTCCACAACCAAAACCCTCGATCTCTTGGCAATAGTTTTCATGTTAATCCCGTTTTATCACAAAAAAATATCATTTTACATTTCACAGAATATGCGACATCATATATAAATATTTAAAAGAAGTTTTTAAATGCATTTTAGATGAATTATTTCCATGAATGAAACAATCTCGCTTAATGCCAAGTTTTTATTTTTCAAGTCCAAGGGCTAAATTGCAGTCTGGTGAAACGACGAACCATAAAAGTGTTAGAGAACGCGCCATTTAACAAGATAAATTGCTTGGCGCCCAGCGCCATCTTAATTTTACACCGAATGTTGGTTGCCATATTGCAATAATAAAAACAGAAATGCTATTTGGTTGCGTAACTGATGAAAAAAGAAAATTACTTTAGAATTATTTTCATTCTCATACTATATCCCTTACTATCCTTTCACTCAACTTATATATATTTATTTTGTAATATTTTTAATCTGTCAATAATAGTGGGTTCGAGTTCCGAGTTAGAGCGCCCTTGAGAATAATTATCTCTCTAAACAGCGTTATATAAAATGTATTTTTATTATTATATTTGATCGCTAATTAAAGGCTGTTTTAAAAAATACAATCGGTTTTTTTCTTGAACATCCATTTAATTTACCACCCAACGTCCCGAACAACACAGACAACAAAAATTATCAGTTTTACATACTATATATGGGTATACTTTCATAGGTTTGGGTATAGTTCTATCCATATCTTAAGTCCATTGTTTACACTATCTATTTTCTATCAATCAACTTATAGATATAGTCTATTTTTCTTTATGGTGTTGAAACGCGGTCTTTGAAGACAATAATGCTTAACAAGTCAGAAACATTCGAAATATGGATTCATCAGAGAATGTTCAGAATTGCTTGGTTTTATCATGACTCAAACACTGAAGCACTGCGTCGAGCAAATGTAGAATGACAGATCTTAAATACGATAAAATGTCGAAAAATTGCCTATTTGGGTTATATATTGAGAGGAGAAAAATCTGTCAACGCTGAATCGGTAGAAGACGTCTGTCATGGTTACACAATATTCGTGAATGGACAGGTATCTCAACAGTTGAGGAGTTGTTCTGTGCTGTCAAAGACAGAGATTTTCTCGAGATTCATCAATACCGTCATGGAGTTCGGACACGGCACAGAAATAAGAAACTTAGTAGCTCATATTGTTCCGATTTTCGAGTCAAATTTTTACTATGAACGCATGCTTTCTAGTATTTCCATCTAGCGTTGATGCCTAACTTTTTAGCTTCAATCTTGTCCCTTCGCTCTGTTGCAATTTTTACGGCCATCTGAATCAATCCGCAGAGCACATTCTGTGATACTGCGATGAAAACCGAGTTAGTAATTTCCGAAGGGAGCTCCACTTAGCCTTACATCGGTTCATTTTCGGACCGATTGGCTACTCCGATCTAGTGGCGTTAAATGATAGTTTCGTTGCATTTAAAATTTTCTGTGAAGTGCTGGCAACTTGCTTGACTGTTTATACTCCAGGCCATAAGCTAGTTTCTAAAAAAAATGCGCTGCGAGTCATTTTCCTTTTCCCGTGATGTCGGACCATAAGTCTGTCGTCACCGTTTTTTTGACACTCAGGTGTGTCACCCCCGGAGAAAGAGTTCCATCTTCGTCATAATGTGATGTCGCGTTCATAAAAAAAAAACAAAGAAGGTTTTAATCTCCTAGTGTATATCACGCTGGATGGGGAATTACTTTGTCCCCCATAACAGCATGGGTGGAGGTGGGATCGAACTGAACTGAACTGATTTTCTAATCTACTATTTTGAAAAGTATTTATTAATTCAATTGGACATTTTATTTGATATACATTGTGAACTTTTGGACATTTTATTTGATATACATTATGATATACATTTTATTTGATATACATTTTATTTGATATACATTTTATTTGATATACATTTTATTGATATACATTTTATTATATTGATATACATTTATTATATTGATATACATTTTATTATATTGATATACATTTGATATACATTTATTTGATATACATTGATATACATTTTATATACATTGATATACATTTGATATACATTGATATACATTTTATTATATTGATATACATTTGATATACATTTATATTTTATTATATTGATATACATTTGATATACATCTTATTTGATATACATTTTATTGATATACATTTTATTTGATATACATTTTATTTGATATACACTGGACATTTTATTTGATATACATTGTGAACTTTTAGTTGCATCTATGTCCAATTTTGTCTAAAATGTTACTTGTTTTGTATCACAAATAAACTACCTGTTTATAATTTCAAATTCTATATTCTATTATAACATGTCTTCATTTAATTTTCATTTGAATACCAAAGGTAAAGAAATGTGAATATGTATAAAAAGCAATTTGAATACAGCGAGATATAAATAATAAAGAACAGTTATAGGAACGAGCTTAAAATATTAAAATGTATTTAAGAACAAGTTTCCGCATTTTTGCGCTTTAGTAGTCACAATGGAGAAAACACCAATTAAAACTGTCTTGAAATAAATTTCTACGAGCAAATTTTAAACTTCATTTCTATACATACTCGCTTAGATGTTCTGTTAAAATTATTTAAAAAAGTATCTTGGATACTATTTGAACGTTGTCGTTGCTAGGCTCCGCGGTTGAGGATCCTCTCGTCATTCCAACGTCAATTCAGTTGGAATGCGAAGCTGTGTCGTGGCGTTTACGTTCCTTTCTTTACTTTAAAGCGAGTCAACCGTTGCACACCTGCAAACTCACCGGCTACACCGCTGTACTGGATCCGGTGGCACATTGAATTGAGACGATCGAAGCACACCGGCATCTTTTTTCCTTTTTTTTAATAATAGATATGACCGAAGTCAGAGGTATCCTTGTACCCCTGAATGGTGGAATAACAAGTACATTACCCGGCGGTAAGTAATACATATCGTTTGTAGAGCGTCGTCTCTGTCATTTATAGTTCGGTCGCGATTTGTCAGTCGTTACCGGACCGGACTGTTAGCGCACCGTGCAACAGAGACGACGCTCTACAAACGATGTGTATTAATTACCGCCGGGTACTGTACGTTATCATTATGTTTTTTGTTGTAGGCTAAAAAACATCTAAGTTGCTCCTAGTCCGGTTTTTCCTTATCTTGGGGTGTTCTTGATCGAAAACGCCAAACAAAATGACCCCAGACCTTTTGACATCACTTGCTATACTATATATCCCGTTTCATATTATATGATAATTCTGAGAAACCCGTTCTAATGTTTGTTTAATTTTTTAAATATTTTAGCTACGAGTACATATTAGTGAACGTGATTTATATTTTGTGTGTTGAAAGACATTCCATTGACAGTAGAATGCTTTGTGGACACCATTTAATAATCTTAGTGATAATTTAAATTACCACTAATTAACAGCTACATAAAGTCGCTAAGATTGGCATGAACAGGCCATGTAAGCAGATAATGAGATGTCAAATGTGACATGGTCAAGAAAGATCTTTATGTAATCCCAACAACATGAAAGAAGGCCTCTTGGCAAACCAAAACCGAGGTTTTTAGATAACGTGCGACAGAACCTTAGGTGACTGGGGGTAGAGGAGGACTGGGAGAAGGGAAGGGAGGGAGGCTTGGAGAAATATCGTCCCGGAGGCTAAAGTTCTATATGAATTGTATAGCCATCAGAGGGGGTAGGTTTTAATTACCATTTTGTGTTAGTGACAGGTTTTAATCATGTGTGTTCACATATAACTTTCAATTAGCTCAAATCCTTTAATTAGAATTAATTTTAATTTTATTTTATTTCAACGGTCAAATGACCTTATTGATGCAAAATATAAAAAAAAAATCAACATTATTTATTTATTTATCACTTTTATTGCAATACAAAACATTGACATGTAATACAATACAAGATAAATCCAACACAATGAAAAAGTAAACCTATATAATTCATCACATTCATCCCGTCATTTGGAAATTTTGCAAATAACTTGTAACCACGTCATTATGGAACAAACCATTTTGCCTGGTAGGCCTAAAAATTTCTTGAGAGATCCTATTATTTCTTGAGAGATGAACATTTTTTCGATCTGACAAGATTGTAAGACTCATCACTCTAACAATAGACTATATTCCAACTAAGTTCTTGTGATGTAAAAATAATTTTCATTACTTGTTTCCAGGGTAAAAAGATTATTAAAAATAGAACATCAAACATTTTACAGCCTTATAAATATTTTCGTTCCACAACATATTATGCTGGAGTGTGAATGAATATTATGTATACAAGCAAGCACCTAATATTGTAATTCCTTGGTTTTCTCTGCCTCTCCTGTTTCGGATTAATTTATTACTCCAGGCAAAAGTCACCAGTGCTTAGCGAGCTCGGCCAATGAAAGGGAACAAACATTTGCCATTCTCTTCATGTAAATTTTAATTTACAGATGCTGAACACTTCTTTTTTTGACTTGTTCTTGCGTCGTGATTTATCTCAATTAACTTTTCTGAGTCGGAAGTTTTTTTATATTTTTTTTACCAAATCGTCTACGTACTTAACGGTGATATATGGGTTTAGGGTAAAGGAATTTGCAATTTCAGTTTGTAACAATATGATTTTCCGATTATTTCAGTTTAAATTATAATGATATGAATTTAATGCGTTTTGATTCTCGTGTGTGTCTTTTAAGACCTTAAATATGTCTGTGTGCTCAAATTTGAATGATAACCCATTTATTACTAACGTGATGACTATTAGAAAAAAGTTTTAAAAATTTAAAACTTATTGAATACTCATTAAGCATTTTTTGCATTCTTTTCAAGGATACATTATAGGTCTTAAGGAAAATCTTATTTCGTGTGAAAATTAGGCCTTCCAATTATTTTATGAAATATAAACAGTTCCTCGGCAACAACTGCAAGTCTTACAAAATGGTCAGTAAGGCTCAATTCATAAATACTGTTGATTCTAGTGACTAAAATAATAAATAGTTAAAAATAAATGGTTTTAAAATTTTAACACTTTTTTTAATGCGGATTTTTTACTTTTTGGTCATTCATGGATATATCTTAGAAAGTTTGGTACGAACTACCGAGACACATGAGAAATAATTCGTGACATACTAAATAAATTAAATATTTCTTCATAGTAATGTAGCATGTAAATACAATATATAAATCCTGAAATTACACATATATAGTATGTTAAAGTAAAAGAAAAAAATATACATTTAAGAGAAATAAGCTATCAAAAGGTCTGGACTCATCTCATAACATTTTCCCAATCGTGATATAGCTCCTCAGACGACCTCAGTTATCTAGTCGGTAAGACAATTATATTCTGAGCCGGGGGTTGCGGATTTGATTCCCGTTGAATTAAAAAATATAAAAAAGGGTACTTTTTAATCTTCTTCTAAAAAGACGTCTTATCAACTTTTTTTCATAGAGCCTCTTTTACGCCTCCACCAATAGAAAGACAACTTCAGCTACGATGACGCCAGATATTTTTCAACTCCCACCCTTGTACATATTGATCATATTATAAAAAAATATACTAAGTTTTTTTTTTAAAGAATAGATATGACCGAAGTCATAGGTATCCTTATGCCATCGAACACTAGGTGGCAAAAGTGCCTGTGTCGTTCAAGGAGAGTAGCATAGCGCGGGATTTGAACCGACGACGAAGTGCAGTGCGTTACCTCGCGACCATGCACCTCTAAGTATATGTACAAAATAATATAGGTAGCTTCAAATTGATTTTTATTACTTTGATTTTGAATATAACTTTTGTGTTTTGAATATCCATTTATTTTTATACAATATGATAAACTTGACATTGTAATTGTTCATTTTAATTCAATGACATGTTTATTTACAAAAAAATATTGTATGTTTTTATTCCAGGTCATCAAATATTGCAATTCATATCTAACTTATATTAAAATCATAACTCTTCAGTTAGCTTCTGGAACAAACACTTAGGATATAATACGTCTTTCTCGGTGTATAAAGAGGGTGTCTTGCAATAATTATCACTTGCAGCCATTAAGTGAAATTTTAGTAGGGGATCACCAAACCGGAAGCAATGTTTAGTCTGGTTTGAAAGGAAAGGGAGAATAATTCCACTCAGCAGGGGAGGAATTGGCATTGTTTTGTGGAAATAACGCTTGATAGGGGAAAGCTGCATCTTTATGGAAAATTTGACATATACATTGCATTCAGGACTGTGACAATATTAATATTGTGGAGAGTAATAATTTTTTGTGTATACATAAACTTTGAATAAAGCCTGTAGAGTTTTTATATGCTTCACCATTAAGCCAAACTATCATAGACGAAAAATAAAATATATGTCTGGTAGAGTAAAAGTTAAATACTCGTTCATACAGTTAATATAAAAATGATAAATATTTATTGTAGAAAAATAACAAAATCTTTTGCGGTTTCAATTCCCAATGGAAACCAGATTTTTTCAAGTCCTGTTTTTCACTTAAAGCCTCTTAACGTTTTACTGGTTGGTTGAAAGAGATTGCCGCATGGCAATATGCCCACATTGTTTTACTTTTTTGGATTGTAATTATCGTTCAATATATCCGAATTAGTGTTTCGAACATATAGAAGAGCGTCTTTCCAATCATGGATTAGCGCTACGCTCAAATAGATATTGTTTATTGGCCTTTCCAGTTCACCGCTCCTCTTTCTTTACGTCGTCCTTTACTATCCATGAAGTGAGACTCTGGAATCAGTTACAAACCAATATAAGACTCGCTCCGTCCTTGGAATGCTTTAAGAAGCGACTGAAAAAAGTCTTAATTTCTAGTCAGTAAAATAACGTGTTTCATTCCTGATTTTTCTTTTCCTTTCCTTTCCACCATCCCTTTCTTTCCTTTTGATTGATGATATCACACTTTATATGAAAAATAAAGTTCGGGTGATTGTCCGTCTTTGTGGGGTTCGTGATATTATTATCAATCATACTTATGATAAGTTGTGAAAATAAAAATTCCGTATGATTTGATCAAATCCATTTCTTTAATCAAAAGTTAATATTAAAAAAAAAACCTTATACTCTTATAAACAAACATATTATAATGTCGTGTTCCTTGCGGAGTAGGCAGAGAGAACTGATCTCCATATTTTTTTATTCATATGTGCACCTTTCGTCTGCTTCACATTCATATATACCTATAATATATCATCATGCAAATTCGTTCATTTATACCTTATTTTAAAATTTGGGTTCTCTTAACCCAGCCACGTTTTCCTTGGTCCGTCTCTTTCACGTACACCTTGCACTTCTGACTTATATACTCGCTTAGTCATTAATTTTCTCCACATGCTCGAACCCTCGTAACGCTTTGTTTCAACTTGAATCAAAGAAAACATACATAAATACTGTTAGGAAATAAAGAAAAATATATTGAATTTTCATCGTTTAATTTTAAAAATAATTTTTATAGAAGTTGAACAGTCAGAAATTTTTATAACCTCTTTAAAGTATATAAAAGTATCCCTTGAGTGAACACTTATTAAAGTGCAAACGATGAAAAGCAAAAGCTTCAAAATATTCAGAGTGCTTGACGAACATGGAAGTAAAATTAACGAACCATATTCTAAATTACTTACTGTTTTGCAGGGGTAGTAAAAGCTCTATTCAAACAGAGCTTTTAGTCACCACGATTTATTTTGAGCACGCTGAGTGTGTTTTGATTGCTTTAATTGTTTCCGAAGCAAAGTTTGGTAAAAATGTATTTTTTCGACTGCGACATGAAAGGGGTTTGGGTTAAATAATGTCATGAAACGTGGAAAGAGAATTGTGCTGAAAACGTCTAAAGCAATTTTGGTCAAGTTCGGCGTTTGAATGAAATTTCGAATATGTATGCTTTAGTAATTTTATTGCTGTTTCAAGAGTACATTTAATGTGTCCATTGATTGCATAGCTTGTGTGGTTAATTTTTAGGACACTGACAGAGATGATTGGAAGATATGTTCCGTTGAGTACTGCTATTTTTTCTAAAAAAAATATTTCTCGATTTAACTGATGAGTGAGGAGCACATTTCAGTGCATCAATTGCAATTGTATAAAAAAGTACACGGATAATTTTTCAAAATACTTACGATGGAAAAAATAGTTGGGAGGTGTGTTTCTTTAAATATTGTTATTTTCACTGAGAATATTATTTCTCGATTTACGGTTTAAAATAAGTAATTTATAACTAACTTATTCTTATTCGTAGCTGTGTTCCTCATGGCTGAGTATTGTGGTTACCGGATGATCTAGAACTGACCGAACGATTCTTATCCATTCCTTCCGATCACGAGTACAACTCTTGATCTTAGTGAGGAACTGTTCACCTTTTTGATTTGATCTATCCACCTTGCTCGAGATCGTTCTCTTGCTCATCGTCTCTCAACACTTCCAATCACCACTAACTTCTTAAAACTGTCTCTCTCAAAATATCTCTATTGGTGATATTTCGGAAGTATTTCTACCTGCATGTCGATGACAGCCTTTCTTAAACCTGTATATCATGGACGATGAACACGTTGATGCGTCTCCAAGTCTATGAGATGCGAAACATTATGCGTCGACACCATGTCTCGAAAACGTCCAACATTTTTTTTCCTTTTTTGTCAGCTTTTATTTTTCTGCTCCACAGAAAGCTATGGTTATAATTACTCAATTCTATATAACATACATAACACAACATATTTTAAAGTATAAGCGAATACTGCAAACAAATATATACACACTCGTAATATTACTAAAAATATAAAAAAACATCGTTTTCAATACAATGTTCTTACAATACACTTAGATGTAAATGTTTTTATAGTTAATAATTCCAGTGTTTTAACTGAATTAAAAAAAAAAAAAATTTTTGCCATTTGAAAAATATTCGAACAAGTTTAAAATGGTTTTAAAAATGCATTGAAAGCTTAACTTATTAATGCGTGGTCCAAAAAGTAAGATCTAATGCTGGCGGCTGGCGCTAATGACCGAAGGGTATGCGAGATAAATGAGCCGTGGGATTTGTGGCAACCATTATAAAAGTGTCGTATTTTGGTCAAGTACACAATAAGAAATTTCTCAGGTCACCGCAAAGTGGTAGACTGAATAAAGAAACAACGATATATATAATTATATGTGTTTAGTATACTTGTATTTTGTTAAAATAAAACTTATAACATATGCTTTCAAATATATCCCGAAATAATGGTAATAAATATGATAAATAAGTTGTGCCCACTTGTAGTGTAATGAAATAAATTGGTTTATAAAATAAAAATTAAGCTTACTTGATCGAATAAATATATTTAATAAGCTCAAGTGTTCACCACTAAATCATAGACACTGGATATCGTTTAGTTAAATAATAATTATAAAAGTTATTTTTATCGACGTTGGAACTACGACGACCTCCGTGGCCTGGTGGTATGACACTTGTTTGCCAATACGGAGGTTGCGGGTTCGATCCCCGCTGGAACCCAGATTTTTTTAAATAGAATTCCAGTCTGGTTTTCACTTAGGGCCTATTAAAACATCTTTCTGGTTGGTTGGAAGAGATTACCACATGGCAATAAACTCGACAGGTTAAAAAAAAAACTACCCAGTACATCCTTAAACACCCTAAAATTATTCTTCTTAAGGATCCAGACCCCATCCAATCATCAAATAAATATCAGTACAAGTTTTTCTTTTAGAATATGTCCGTTATCAAAACTATAAAATTGTCAAATACTCTAGACGTAGATTTACGAGTTACACGTCTCAAAGCTTTCCAGATCAATATTAACAATGTCAAAAAAAAAAATCTATCGGTAAGAATTGATTTTATCTTGGAAACATTTAATATCAAGTTTGATTGTTTTGATGGTTATTTGGTATTAACTGATCTAGGATGCCAAAATGTTTTTTTTAATGACCATCTTTAAATTCTTCTTGGGTTTACTCCACAATGTGAGGTAGAACAAGGAATAATTGAAATCAGGAGGAACCAGGAGGCACCAAGAGGGTAAAAAAAAAATATATAGATTTGTTGACCCTTTAATTTAATAGATCCAACAACACAGAAATCAGATCCTTGAAAAAGTTCTGCAAATTTGTACTTCTCAGAGCCACACCTTATTTGCTGCCAAGTGGTGAGGAACAAGCTTTATCAATTCGTATGGTATCCTTTATGTGACATCTGAATTGGTAATTCAGTATACATTGAACAACATGGTTGGGAAACAATTTATCGTTTAATTTTTGTTACTTGATTAGGTACAGAACTAGCGGTTCGTCATCACACGTGCTGGCAACGCTACCCCACACGTGAAGAAGCAACAACACTAATACATTTCTATAGTACTATTACTTGTCAAACTTTGTTACCAAATTGTTTTTTATGAGTACTGTAAATCAGTGTTCCCCAACCTTTTTAGACCTGTGGACCGGTAAAAAAAGGAAAAAAAATTCGCGGACCACTAATACTAAAATAAAAATGGTTTTTTTATTTAATATTTTTTTACTCATATATTGTGACAGATGAACATATGTAACTACGAGTATAATTGACAAATATACATATAACAGTTAAACAATTTTAATTGTAACATTGTCTGATACAATTAAAATTGAACAAAAACCATGGGGTTTTGCAACAAACTAATGCGAAACCTGCTGTTGATCTTTGCTAATATATTTGATATTCTTGGCTGCAGTGCTCTGTCTCTGACAGACGTTGTCTCTGACAAGGCTGTCTCTGACAGACGAAGTGCTGCATTCACGTCCAGTCTATTCCTTTGTTTCGATTTTATTGAGGACATGGATGAAAATCCTATATTTAATATTTTTGCATGGATAATTTCTTGAAATTTGGCATATTGTTTGCGGCCCGGCGGAAAGTCTCTGCGGCCCGGTACCGGGCCGCGGACCACCGGTTGGGGAACACTGCTGTAAATAATACAACCCGAAATCCTCGGGCGGAAGTCAAGCATCTTACCAACTAGTCCACGGACGTTGCCGACGTTGTGAATGATCATAGGAAAAATGTTTAAAAAAATCAACGATTTATAAAATATTTTCAAGCGTATGGCTTACAAAAAAATTAAGAGATTTTCCCTAAATGGAAATGAACCTTATATAAATAATTTTGTGTTGTAATAAATCCTTTAGGAGCCCCAGATCAAGAGTACAAGAAAGGAATCAGAGAATAATAATACCCATATAAAAAAAGATGTTTCTCCACAGAAATGGAAGACCGTTGTCACTGAGGGAAAAGGTAAAAATAGAAAGGTGAATGAATGTATGAGGAAGAACATGCACAAAAGGGGGAATGAAAATTGAAATCTCTTTGATATGAGGATCCCTGAGGGAAATAAACATTTATTTCCCTTTCATTCGGAAATATAAACGAAAACATTTTCAGGTGAAAAATATTGAATGGAATGTGAATCTTTTTTTCTAAAACTTAGTATGTTTGTAATTATTTCTGCAAAAGTAAGAAATCGTACAATATTTCTGATGATGATTTCTCTAACTCACAAAAATACAATAAATTATTAAACAAGACATAAATATAAAATTAAAAGCGTTTAACAACAAAAACATAAAAAACTAAACGAAAATATCAATAATTATCATCAAATAGATTTCTGACCACTGCACTAGTGATTTCCGCCATATCGTAGCGGGACAGGTCGTAATTTCTCTCATGTGTTTTCCCTCCTTGCAATTTGTTTACATTTTTATTGTTATTATTATATTTCTTTATTATAAACATATATACCATATTTTTATATGTTTACAATAAAAATAATAATGATGTTACGAGGAAACAAACAAAACACCATATTCTGCTCACCAATTTTGTTTAATTTATAAGGACTTTTCTGTTCATTTATAAATTAATTTAATTAATTATTTTTGTTTATTAATCTTACATAAAAAATATCATTAAGTAATATATTGGCGTAGTATGACAATTGCAATATATTTTTTTTTTATCAAACTTAAGATACTGACGACTTTAAAGGGATGTTCCTTATTTGCAGAACCAAAAAAAGGAACATTTATTTTAAGAGCGCATTAAAAACTTTTAATTACCAACATGAAATATTTTCAAGAGTTAGATTTTTAACAACACTATTATTTTGTCAAATATAAATCATTCATTCAATCGTATGTACTCCTTCCACATTGGTGTTTCGGATATGACCGGGTGTCGTTATTAGGAGACAATATTGTCTTCAGCCCTGTTAATCGAGACTAGGTTGAAAACCACTGGTGTAGGTATGTAACTAGTTTGTTTCCACACATATTGGCTTATGAAACAAAATGTTTGTATATGAGTATATTGGCTTTCCCAGTTCATAGCTCTTATTTTTTTACGTTGTCTCATATTGTCCATGCAGTGAGACTCTGGAATCAATTACAAACCAATGTTATACTTGCACCGTCCTTGGCATGCTTTAAGAAGCGAGTGAAAAAACTCTTAATTTCTAGTCAGTAATATAACGTGTTTCATTCCTGATCTTTCTTTCCTCTCCACCATCCCTTTCTTTTCCTTTCATTGATGATATCTCACTTTTACTTTAATATGTAACATATATGACCATAAAGATGAATAATCATTTATATGTTTTTTGCGAATATGTAATTCCTTTAGTTACTTTTGTCTTGTTGGTTGGAAGGGGTTGTCGCATGGCAATAAGTTTAATAAATATATAAATATAAATTTTAAATGAATCACGTACTTGAATAACATGTTCTTTTACTGTTATATATTTTAGATTCTAAAGACTTGCTAGTTACTAAATATTTTGATTTAAAAACACCAATTTATCCCATGCACGTGACATATATCAACAGCATACTAAGAAAAAACAAAAAATATATTTCTGAAACTAAATACTCAAAAAGTTATGCCATAACGCACAAAATAAATCCTAATTAAAAGATTATCACTAATATTGAGACATTTATTTTAAAAAGCCAATTATTTTGTTTAAATTGTAGTTTACGTAATCAATAAATAATGTTTAGTATCTTTACGAGAATTTGCTGCCTATAAATTGTACGTAGAAAAAATAAAATAAAGCAATCGATGTAATACTGTTAAATATTTAACTAAACAACTCGACCGTTCGACTTGTTACCAAAGCGAACTCGTAAATTTGTCATTAGGGCAGTATGTAACATAACTGGTAGTTAAGAAGTGTGGTTTACCAAGAGGGGTAACAGTTAACACAGCAATACTCGAGCAACAACTTGTGATAATTGAAATCCAACATTCCGTGAAGCCCCAATCCATTGTGTATGGAGAGAAGTTTAAATTGCCCTTGCAGCAAGTGGAGTGTTATTAATAGAGGGTAGTTGAACACAGGTATTTAGTTTTCCCCTAATAACTATTCGATTCATTCCCCGTATTCTTGATATTGGACTAACTGTGTTTGATTTAGTGAGCGTTTTCCAACTTCTGCAGCGAATGTTTTATCGGTGAAATATTTATGTAATAGAAAACAGTTTAAAGATAATATATGTAAGATATTTAAAAAATATTTATTTTAATTATTCAGGCTCATCTTTATGGGAATCTGTATTTAATGGAACATAAGTATTTAAATACTCAAATATTTTTTAGCGTAGCGTAGTTATTTATTATGCGTTTTTCAGCACACACCTTTGTCTAACTCAGGTGAGTTAAACTAAATTGCATGTTACTTATACATATACTATAATTTATATTAAATCTTGTCTATGGTCTTACGGAGAATACAGTAAGAAGTGGAGAAGGGAAAAAATATTAGATTATTTATGATATTTTTTATTTTAAATCTTGCTTTTTGGATTCCTGTATTAGGATAGTCATAGAAATTCATAAACCAAAGACCACATTTATATTATCACTTCTTATTATATTTCTTATTAAACCATGTAAATCATTGAGCGTAAATTATAGTGTAAGAACCATTTAATTTATGTAAGAGGTAGAGTTGTGTATGTTGAAACGAGCATAGTTAAAAATTTTGTTAAATAAATATGTGTTTTATTTTTACTTCTAATAGGTTGTCTGGAAAGTAATTTTGTATTTTCTGATCAAATTGAAATACAATTTTTTATACGTAAATTTACCTTTATTCTGTAATTTAGATATTCTCAGTATCTCAACAATCTCTCGTGTCGTCGAATGCAGGCTATTCTCGATCAAAGCCTTAATTTGGTCGTCATATGTGGTAATCGGCTTTCCTGAGCGACACCATCTTCAAATTTCGAATCCCCAATATGGATTTTTTAAATCACATTTGACACACACGATCGCTTATTGGATTGTCGGCACACTTTTTTTTATAACGCATTTTTTCGCTGGCGGTAACAAAAAAAATAAGCACTGAAAAAACTTTTTCGTGGCATCTTTCGTGGAAATTACGTTCCAAAACCATTCAATAAATTTAGATAAACAATGACCGAAAAATGTATTAACCTTTCGTAACAATATACATTCAGCACGTTTGAAATTAAGTTAACAACAAAAATATTGTTCTATATGAATTTAATTAAATTATTACTTTCCAGACAACACAATATAAATTATAAATATTTTCATCTTCATACTCTTATCATTTAAGGGTCTTCCATCTTGCACAAGATCCTGTCACTTGGTCTCGTCCTATGCCAGATCGATAATTGTGTTCCATTGCAGCCCCAAAAAAGATAAATTTCCACATTTTCTCCATCTTCCTTTCCCATATTAGCTTAAGTGACACAGGCGCTGGTTCCCTGCCGGAGTCGTCAAAGGATCTGTGTCGTCAACAGCTTATCAGGCATTCGAAGTAGACTTTCAATAGCAGCAGAGAATTTGTTAAGTGATATGTAACTTGTTATGCCCTTCACTTCTTTAAGTTATTTCAAAAACTTGGATCATGATCTTTTTGATCAAATGGTAGAATACTTCATTGGCACGTCAATCATTTTGGTTCAACTCCCGGTGTTGAGTAAGAAGTTTTATTTTTATTTTTAACGTAATTCACTCTGGTTCATTGAGATATTGGTATGATTAACTTTATCCGTATTTTTTATGAAACTGATTAGTGTACCATAAAAGTATTATATTACATCGATAACGTTGTTTTATATACCATAATAATTGTATTACTTGTCAAATATATTTATATATATATATATATATATATAATATATATATATATATATATATATATATATATATATATATATATATATATATATATATATATATATATATATATATATATATATATATATATATATATATATATATATATATATATATATATATATATATATATATATATATATATATATCATCATCATCATCATCATTGTCAACCAGGGTCGATCCACTGCTGGATGAAGGTCTCCCCAAGTTGACTCCAAACAGTTCGGTCCTTTGCTCGCCGATGCCACGTGATGCTGCCATGCTTCCTGATTTCGTCCATCCAGCGTACCTTCGGTCTTCTTCTAGGCCTCTTTATGCCTCTTGGATACCACTGGATTATTTCGGATGTCCATCGGGAGTCTGACATTCTGGCTATGTGTCCGGCCCATTGCCACTTCATTCTTTTGCACACCTTTATAACGTCTTCTACCTTTGTTATATTGCGAATCCAGGTGTTTCGTTTACGGTCTCTTTTAGTATATCCTAACATGCATCTCTCCATGCCCCTTTGTGCGGTCTGGAGCTTTTGTGTGTTCTTTACTGTGAGCGTCCATGTCTCGCAGCCATATGTAAGTACTGGAAGAATGCACTGGTTGTAGACCCTTCGCTTTAAGGATATTGGGAGATTACTTTTGAAGATGTTGTTCAAACGTCCAAATGAGCTCCACGCCAGTTTTGTCCTTCGTGCTATTTCCTCCGATATGCCACCTACAAAGGAAATAAGTTGGCCCAGATACACATATTCCTGGACATCTACGTTTATTGGTTTTGGGGTAGCAAAGCCGTTCATCATATATTTGGTTTTTGAAATATTCATTTTTAAACCAACTCCCCTGCTGACCTCTGCCAATTCTTGCAGTTGGTGCTGAAGATCATTCGGGTTTTGTGAGAATATAACGATATCGTCTGCAAACCTCAAATGGCTCAGGTATTTTCCATCAATCGCCAGCCCTTTATTTTCCCATTCTAGTTTTTTAAATATGTATTCCAGTGTAGCTGTGAATAATTTTGGGGAAATAGTGTCTCCTTGACGAACTCCCTTATCGATTTGGAAGGTTTCTGAGGATTTGTGGAGATGTATTTTTGCTGTTGCATCCTTATAGATGTTATTGAACAACTGAATGTACGCTCTATCAATACCTTGTGTCTTTAGAGCTTCTAGTATGGCAGTTTTTTTGACTGAGTCAAATGCCTTTTCGTAGTCCACAAATGCTAGATACAAAGGGAGTTCGTATTCCTCACATCGTTCTATTATTTCTCGCAGCACTTGAATATGATCCATGGTACTGAAACCCTTCCTGAATCCAGCCTGTTCTCGTGGTTGGTTTGTGTCAAAAGTACTCGAGAGTCGGTTAGTTAAAATTTTTGTAAAAATTTTGTAAAGGGTAGGTAGCATGCTAATTGGACGGTAGTTCTTAAGATCCTCTTGATCGCCTTTCTTATGGAGAAGTATTACAGTTGCAGATTTCCAATCTTCTGGAATGTCTTTTTCTTGAAGGCACTTGTTGAAAAGTGTTGATAAGATGGTATCCACTTCTCGACCTGTTTGTTTAAGGACATCTATGGACAAACCGTCGGTACCAGTGGCCTTACCGGATTTCATTCCTTTGATTGCGTATCTGATTTCTCCTGGCAAGATCGTTGGGATATTTTCATCCTTAGTTGTTTCTAGATTCAGATTTGTATCTGGTACAGTCACAGTATCTGCATCGGCATATAGTTCCCTGTAAAATTCTTCCGCTCTCTTCAGGATAAGGTCTCGTTGTTTGGTTACAGTATTATCAGACAGTTTAAGTGCAATGATGTGGCGCTTTCCTAAAGACATATTTTGCCTTAGCTTTTTCAGGCTTCTTCTATTCTCAATCGTCCTTTGAACCATTTTTGTGTTATATTCGCGGATATCTTTACGAATATTTTTGCGTAGCATTCTATTGATCTCTGAGAAAGATGGTGATGTAGAAGCGGGTTGTGTAGATATCATTTTTCTTCTTTGTTTCATAAGATCTAACGTTTCCTGCGACAATTTTGATTCTTTTTGAGAATATGAGCCGCCGTAGTTTGTTGCACTCTGTACTATCTGTTCTGCTATTGCTTCTATTGTAATCGGAAGCTGTGGTTCGCTGAGGATTTCAAATCGATTTTTGAGGTCTAGTTGGAATCCATTTTTGTTTTTAGCAAGTAGATCGTTGTTTATTACTATTTTCTCCTTTTTCTTAACCACTTTGAGACGTTCAGTTTTGGTGTTGATCCTTATTTTGGCTCTTACTAGGCGATGATCACTGCCTGTTTTAAAGTTGTTGAGAACAGTGCAGTCTTGGACAGTAAATCTTTTGTTTGACAGGATGTAGTCGATTTCACTTGTGTTACCTGTTGGGCTTTTCCATGTCCATTTTCTAGAGTTTTTCTTTTTGAAAAATGAATTCATAATACAAAGTGAATTGCTTTGAGCAAACTCCACAAGCCTGTTTCCTCTGTCATCTCGGGTGCCTATCCCAAATTTTCCCACTGATTCGTCATCTTTGTGGAGACCGCCGATTCTTGCGTTGAAATCTCCGATTACAAATTTGAAGTGGGATGTGTTTGCATCATACATATTTTGAACTTCCTGGTAGTACTCTTCGATACAATCATCAGAGTAACTCTGTGTAGGGGCATAGGTCTGTATTATTTGTATTCGATATCGCTTGTTTATTTCGAAAGTTAGGGACGCCACTCTGTCAGAAGAGCTCTCAGTCGTGATGATGTTATTCACCCATTTCCTGTGGACAATGAATCCCACTCCGCTGGTTCTTCCATCTTCTGTACCTCTGAAATACAGATGGTGTCCATCTTTCAATTCTATGAGATCTTCTCCTTTTCTTCTGACTTCGCTTAGCCCTACGATATCCCAATTGATGTGCTTAAGTTCTTCTTGGAGTTCAGTGATATGGGCCTCACTTGAGAGGGTACGAGTATTGAATGTCGCGATGTTCATCTTGAAGCAGCCGTTACCGATCCTCCGTGTCCGTATCGAAGGCTCCCTTCTAGGACCGCTGCTGTAGCCCTGTCTGGGACGTCTTCCGGAGGGTGTTTTTATATATTGTTTCATCATTCATGGGGGTTTATTGGACAAGAAGTACTTTGGTCTCCCCTTATACCGCGCTGCCCAAGCGTGTTGGTATGAGGTTTTGTTTCGGGTTTTCCATCCCTATAGCACTCTTGTCGGAGTGTTGGAAGTTTTCTTATAATCTTATATCTTCCGGTAGAAGGATTAAGATGGAAGATGGGAGAGGTAGATCACTATCGGAGAGGAAATGGAGTGATAGTGAACGGCTCAGAGTCCTCGGGATCGCTAAGCCCGTGTTCGTCGGATAGACAAACCTCCTGAATATATATATATATATATATATATATATATATATATATATATATATATATATATATATATATATATATATATATAT
>CATKWJ010001230.1:0-25810 GCA_949825065.1 Odontocerum albicorne
TGTTTTTTTATTGACCATACCATAAAGAAAGGAAATGAAATATTTATTTTATGCAATATTATTTTAAATAAATGAATCGCACATTTTCGTGTAGTCATATATTTTTGTAGCCAATTAGGGATATATAAGGCAAATCTTTTTAACCCTTTTCCGTGTTTAAGTTTGTTTTCAAAATGCGCCACTATGAATGTTCGGAAAACCGAGAGACTGAAAGTTTGCGTGTGAAAAAAATATTTAGGTTCTTTTTCACCTAAATCTCATAATACTCTTCATTTTTAACTAAGGATTTTTATCAAATGTTCAAGTCCGAATTATATTCTAATGCCCATGGTCATAACTTGGTAACAATTTTATGAAATTATATTTTATCACTTCTAAGAGTATTTTCGTAACCTTGGTCAAAAATTGTATGTTTGGTCCTTGAATTTTGAATGACACTGAAACTTAGGGATAATATAATTTTGTATTAATGAGTTTTAACATTTTATGAAAGGTTAGGTTTCTTGTTCTGAGGTTTATGTTCAAACAGTAAATTAACTATGAATGTAACTATAACTAACGATTAAATATAAGAAATTATCCTTTCAAGACATGAGCTGTTTAAGTTATAATCTCTATTTAATTTGCATTCTCAACTATTGTTTCATTCAGCTCTATGCTGCGGTTTCAACAACCGACGAAACATTATTGTTGTAGAAATAATAAACTGCCCAACTATAACAGTTTATTCTTCAAAACGTTTATTAATCATGTGATTTATTTGTGTGACAAAAATAACCAATAAACTCAGAAAAAAAGGAATAAGGAAATATAAAAAAATACGCTTTTTTTTTAATGACGAATTCATGAATATTTATTTATTTGTCAAAAATCTATTGAAAGTTTCCAATTTTTTTTTAATATTTTATTTAACCCTAATTATTTCGAAAAAAAAATTCTTAGCTACCTGCCATTTAAAAATGATTTTTCGTTGTTCGAATTATCAAAAACGGTTATCTACAAAAAAATCTATCGAAATTGTTGTAAAGTAGAAAAATGTATCTCAACGATTTCCATAAAATGACATACAATTCAGTTAAAAAATAAGAATAAAAGAATGACTAAAATATAAGAAGATTTCCTTAACACATTCGGGTCTACAACATAATTTTTCAAATAATTATTTTCTGTTTTATTTTTTACACCTCGAATATAAATATAAAAAAAAATCATAAATTATTTCATTATTAATAAATTATGTACCATTAAGGTCCAAAACTATCTGTACTGAACAAGTCGCAACGCGTATGGATATATACTACGGTCAACCACAACCACACCCATTGCATGGTCAGGGAGAAGTATTCCAGAAACAGTTGCATTCGTGCTAGAGCAAGAGTACCAATATAAAAAAGCCTTAAACCAAAGGAAACGATAGCTTGCTGTTATCTAGAACAGCAAGCTGGCTATCCAAAACCACAGAGCTTTGAATTCCGCAAATCATCCTGATATGAATAAGGTGAGTGCATAGTATTTAGCGTACAAGTTTAACCTTGATTCATGTTTAATTATTTATTATGTAAATTTTTGTCTTAATTTTCTTTGCTAGTATTTTCTTTATCAAAAAACTCTTTTACCCAATCCACAAATCAATGGGTGCGGTGCTTTCATCAAAATTTATTCCATAAAATGAATCGTAATTTGATTTACTTTATCACGGCATGAAAATAAATCGTTAATTGATATACTTTATCATGGCATGAAAATAAATCGTAATTTGATTTACTTTATCACGGCATTAATATAAATAAATTTGACTTGAGTATTTTTTTATTTTGATTTGGGATATAATAAAGCAAATATAAAAAAAATTTCATGACGCTAATTCACCAATTTGATTAAATA
Organism: Odontocerum albicorne; assembly: GCA_949825065.1. Taxonomy (NCBI): domain Eukaryota; kingdom Metazoa; phylum Arthropoda; class Insecta; order Trichoptera; family Odontoceridae; genus Odontocerum; species Odontocerum albicorne. The sequence goes on from CATKWJ010001230.1 coordinate 1,885, forward strand.
TTCAGTGAAATACTCCTAGGTGTTGTACACCCTACCCGAAACGACACATATATTATGTTATGCACACATTTAAAGCGCGCACGCAATTTGTGAATGAATCGTGATTTAGCAGCAAAATGAAGAACATAAGTGGAAAGGTAAATGTACTTTCGGCGCAAAACATTGCAAGGGGTGCACCATACCCACAGATCAATTACGATTGATAACAATTATACATAAATATCTTTTTTTTCAGATCAAAGATATATCATGTGAAATTGTATGTCTTATACATAATTGGTATGTCTACCACCATTTTTTTTATTAAACAAAGTAAATTATTGTACAAACATTTGTCAAGGCTATACCTATATACAAATTTATTACTTAACTAATCTTAATTATATGTTATAATTTATGAACTTACTTAATCTTATTTTCCTACATATCATTTTATTTTATTTATTCAATCTCAATATATGAGATCTTAGAAATAATTAACACCTACATACTACTTATAACTAGATAACAATTCTTACACTAATTATTTAGCAAAAACAAGTCCACTCGTTCAGGCTACTTGTATTCCATCACATTCACTCAGACCTTGGTCGTCCCAGCTAATACTGGCGAGCTGCGCTATTGAGTATCGTTATGTCTGTGAGCTGTTGCATGCCGCATGACCAAAATGACTAAATGAAGTGATACATTGAAGAGATAAAGAAAGAGTAACATTAATGTGCCCCATTCAATTCATCAATTTTATTATTAAAACACTTGTAGATATGTCGGATTCATAAAGAATAGAATTTAATATGTTGGTCGGAAAATTAACGCTTTGTCAGTTTTGTAAATAAATATAATCGGAAAATGGGATTTGTATTGATTAAACCCCAAATTACACATTTGGCGTGGTATTTTAAAGCATTTATTAATTTCAGCGAAAAATACATTTTTCGTAGAAACAACGAAACGAACATGTATAGTGACACACAATTCTCTTCTATCGTCTTCGTATTCACGCCCAAATTCATCGGTAACAATAAAGACTACTAACAAATTTCCTAGATGAAAAGCTTCAACAGCTTAAGGTGAGCAAGCCGCTCCAGTTCGACGTCGACAAAGAAAAGCGGGCGAAACGAAATTCTTTTCTTTACAAAAACACGACACGTCGAACTAAATGGTTTAGCAGATACAGGCACGTAAGATATATATGTGACGCTCTCCATATTGTTGAATCCAAATGGCAATACGAAAATATCGTTTTTTTTTGTTGCGATAGTCAGGGATGTGTATTTATTTAATAACCTTTTGTTTCAATATATTAAGTTTCTTTTATCTAAATATACGTTTATATCAATTAGATCTATGCCTAATTTTATATTTAAGGTCGCCAGGGATGTGATTATTTCATTTATAACTTTGCATTTTAATTAATTATCAAGTTTTTTTTATAAAAAGAGACTTATATCAAGGGACCAATGAATGTATTTCTGTTTAAGTAAAATAATACTTTAAAATAAAGGACGTCTTATATATAATTTCACCTATCCAGCGTACCTTCGGTCTTCTCCTGGGACTCTTAATGTCTCTTGGGTACCATTGAATATATTTTGGATATCCCTCGGGAGTCTGACATTCTGGTTACGTATCCTGCCCATTGCCACTTTATTTTCTTGCACACCTTTATTATGTTTTCTTTCTTTGTTTTGTTGTGAATCCAGGTGTTTCGTTTACGGTCTCTTTTAGTTTATCCTAACATGCATCTCTCCATGATCCTTTGTGCAGTCTGGAGCTTTTGTGTGTTCTTTACTGTGAGCTTCCATGTCTCGCAGCCATAGGTAAGTACTGGGAGAATACACTGGTTGTAGACTTTTTGCTTCAAAGATATTGGGAGATCACTTTTGAAGATGCTGTTGAAACTTTCAAATGAGCTCCATGTTAGTTTGTCCTTCGTGCTATTTCCTCCGTTATGCCACCTACAGTCGAGGAATACTACCAAGATCCAAAATATGTATGACGCAGACACATCGCACTTAAAATGTTTAATCGGAAACTCCAACGAAAAAATCGGTAGTTTCCACAAAGATGTTGGTCTAGGCACCCGTGATGATAGAGGAAAAAAACTTGTTGAGTTTGCTCAAAGCAATTAACTATATGTTATGAATTTGTTTTCAAAAAGAAAGACTAGAAAATGGACATGGAGAAGCCCGACAGGCAACACAAGTGAAATCGACTACATCCTGTCAAACAAAAGATTTACTGTCCAAGACTGCACTGTTCTCAACAGCTTTAAAACAAGCAGCGATCATCGTCTAGTTAGGGTGAAAATAAAGATCAACATAAAAACTGAACGTCTCAAAGTGGCGAAGAACAAGAGTAATGGGCAATGATTTACTTGCTACAAATAAGAATGGAGTTCAACTGGGCCATAAAATCGACCATCGATTTGAGATCCTCAGTGATCCAAAGCTTCCAATAAAAATAAAATCAACAACAAAAATAGCACAACAGATAGCACAAATTGCGAAAAACCATGGTGGCTCAAATTTTCAAAAAGGATTAACATTGTCGCAGGAAACATTAGATCTCATGAAAATAAAAGGAAAATGAAATCTATACAATTCTACATCACTATCTTTCTCAGAGATCAATGAAATGTTACGACAAAATAATTGCAAAGATATCCGTGAATATAATACAAAAATGGTTCAATAAACTATTGAGAATAGAAGAAGTCTCAAAGAATTAAGGCCAACTATGCCATTAGGAAAACGCCACATCATTGCACTTAAACTTTCTGATAATACTGTTACTAAACAATGGGACATTATCCGGAAGATAGCGGAAGAGTTTTATGGAGCAGTATATGTTATAACGATACAGATACAGTTACTGTACCTGACACAAACTCAATTCTCGAAACAACTAAGGACGAAAATATCCCGTTGATCTTACCTAGAGAAATCAGATACGCAGTCAACGGAATGAAATCCGGTAAGGCCACTGGTACCGACAGTTTGTCCATTGATGTCCTAAAACAAATAGGTAGAGATGTGGATACCATCTTATCAACACTTTTCAACAAGTGCTTTCTGGAAAAAGACATTCCAGGAGATTGGAAATCTGCAACCATAATACTTCTCCATAAGAAAGACGATCAAGAGGATCTTAAGAGATACCGGCCGATCAGCATGTTACCTACCCTGTATAAAATATTTACTAAGATATTAGTTATAAGAGCCTTTTAAATTTTTATTACTATAATAATCACAATCTAGTATAAGTTAAATGCTACCAGAAAAGTGGCTAGGAGCATCTTGAAGCAGAGGGTTGATTTACATCTAGCACTGGAGCTATCTGGGCTGATGACGAAGAATGAAAAAACCACAAATGAAAAGATATACTTTATGCAATTTTAATTTTTTAGTATCTCAATAAAAAATAATTTCATGGTTTTACTCAAATATTTGGTTACAACCACTAACTTCATCCTTAGTCTCAAATCTTTTTTATTTCAAATATAATTTTTTTATGTAATCTTAACTATTAAATTTTAATTATTTTAATTTTGGGTTCAAATATTTATTTATGTTTAACAAAGAGATAATGTTTACTTTAAAATTCGTGTTTCATTATCCATTTTAGGAAAAACACAGCGTTATTTTAATTGCATAATTCTTGTTCTAATACCCATTTAAGTAGAAAGCTAATATATTAGGTCCTTACATATGAAATTGGCGTTTTGCCGTACTGGCAACTTTGATCTCAAATATCTTCTCTTTGGTTAGGAATATCAAATTCAAATTTATACAGCTATTTACTCAAGTATTTGTGTTTCGAAAATTATAATTCATTTGTTTTTTCCTCAATTGTTTTTTTTCTTTGCGTCACTCAGTTTACAAAATGGAAAATTGAAATATCGCGTTATTTACGAGTACGAGTTCCACCGTGGCACCAGTGCTGCAGAAACGGCTCGAAGGATTAATGATGTGTATGGCGACGGTGCCGCAAAAGAAAACACAGTGCGTTTTTGGTTTCAACGTTTTCGTTCTGGAAATTTCGACCTGCAGAAGAAGCCCCGTGGACGGCCGGAGACCAAAGTTGATAATGAAGAATTGAAGGCTATTGTGGAAGCGGATCCATCGCAAACCACGTCCGAGTTAGCTGCAGGCTGCGGTGTTAGTGATAAAACTGTTTTAATCCACTCGAAGCAAATTGGGAAGGTGAAAAAGCTTGAAAGGTGGGTACCTCACGAATTGAGTGAAGCAAATCAACAAACGCGCGTTGACTGCTGCGTTGCATTACTCAACCGGCACAATAATGAAGGGATTTTGAATCGAATCATTACCTGTGATGAAAAGTGGATCCTGTATGATAATCGGAAGCGCTCATCGCAATAGCTGAACCCTGCCGAACCAGCAGAACCATGCCCCAAGCGAAAATTGACTCCAAAAAAGTTACTTGTGAGCGTTTGGTGGACTAGTGCTGGTGTCGTTCACTACAGCTTTCTTAAATCTGGCCAGACGATTACGGCAGATGTCTATTGTCAGCGACTGCAAACTATGATGGAAAAGCTAGCTGCTAAACAACCGAGGCTGGTTAATCGCTCTAGGCCACTGCTGCTTCATGATAACGCTAGACCACACACTGCACAACAGACGGCTACCAAATTAGAAGAGCTTCAATTGGAATGTCTAAGACATCCACCGTACTCTCCGGACCTTGCCCCGACAGATTACTATTTTTTTCGAAATTTGGATAACTTCTTGCAAGGGAAAAAATTCAACTCCGATGGGGCAGTCCAAACCGACTTCAAAGATTTTATTGATTCCCGTCCGAATGGTTTTTTTAGTAAAGGGATCGATGAACTACCTATGAGATGGCAAAAGTGCATAGATAGCAATGGTACATACTTTGATTAAATAAATATATTATATTAAAAAAAAATCAACTTTATGTTCCTCCCAAACAAAACGCTAATTTCATATGTAAGGACCTAATATTAAGTTCACTTGTATCATACACTGAACGTACTCAATTAAGCAAGTTTGAAAATGATATTTGAATTATAATATTATGGAAAAAAAATCATTTTTGACGGAGGCGTACTGTCAAAAGGTCTTGAAAAAAATGCTGAAGTAAAATTTTTAAAATGGTCACCCATCTGCTGACATAAAAACTAAACAAAGTGCACATTCACTCTTTTCCGTACTATTTTCCTTTCACGAGATGAAAGCAAGTCCAAAATACTTCGAGAATTCACTATATTTTGCTGATCGATTGCCAAGTTTCCTTTCACAAGCACCTACAAACCACATTAAAGGAAAACCCATTTTTTGCCTAACTGAAAGTGTAAAAAATAGGGACGTGCCATGTCGTCTGGTTGAGCCCCTTGAATGGGCGACACTTGACGTTGTAGTGGAGGGATCTTCTCAGCTCGCAGTGTTAAGCCATTCTCTTAAGATCAAGCATCTGTGAGACAACATTTTTTTTTTACGTTTGTTTCTTTTATCGTATTTCTGAACGTATAAAATAAAGATGGTTCTACATTTCAAAACAAAGAAAAAACTACATGCACGGGCTTGGAAATTATTTGATACCAACATTTTTTATATAATTCATATATAAACAATCAGAAAAAAGGCAAATAAGTAAATCTAAATATTGAATGCACAAATTAATAAAGGATTAACAAAAATAACTACATATGGAGTTAGTTTTGTATAGAAAAAATAGGATTTTCTCACCAAAATGTCTTATGAAATGAAAATGCAGGTAAACGATGGAATATAAGCAACACAAATTATGACCATATAGGACTTCGTTTTTAATTTTATCAAAATCACTTAACGTGATTTTTTTATATGGCGATTGATACTCAGAAGTAGAAAGATATATTGTTCAAGAATTTTATTGCCAACAGAGAAAATATAAGATATAAGAAAGATCACGCCATTTTTATAAAAAAGCATTTCTAAAATATGAATACATTCCAACTTTCGTTTATTTCATGAATGCATAAAGACATGTTTTTACTGTTGTTTTCCTGAGATGAACTTTAAATTTTTATTGATTTTTAAGTAAAAAAATCTTTGTGTGTTGACTCTTGCGAAACGTCTTAGAGAGTACAGTCTACCCCCTGGTTTTCTATCGCCACCCTCGGCGTTATCCCATATTATCTCTTTACCAGTTTCCACCCTAGGAACGTTTTGAGGGTGAAAATGATGGGTAAAAAATCGTCTCGCATTATCCAATTTTTATAATTAAGGCATTTCCATTGTACGGGGTACGCTCTTAATTTAGGAGTTTGTATGCAAAATGAGCCTAATATCTTTATTGGCCAATTCAGCACTTGCTTGTAATGGATGGAGAAAAAGTTATTGTGCGTTCTTTGAAATCTTGAAACTGTTATCTCCTTCTGCATTGTCTAATAATTGTTCCTTCGTGTGTAATGTTTTATCTCTTTAGAATGTTTTAAAAATAACGACTAGAATTTTTTTTTTATTCCAAATACACTTCATTGTGTTTATGAAGCTTAATATAACTTCCGTGTATAACATTTATTTACTTGATACTTTGCTGTCTAGCACACATGTTTTTAATACAATATTATAATCGATTCTCTCTCATTATAATTACTTAATATAACTTCCGTGTATAACATTTATTTACTTGATACTTTGCTGTCTAGCACACATGTTTTTAATACAATATAATAATCGATTCTCTCTCATTATAATTACTTAATATAACTTCCGTGTATAACATTTATTTACTTGATACTTTGCTGTCTAGCACACATGTTTTTAATACAATATAATAATCGATTCTCTCTCATTATAATTACTTTTTGCAATTTTCCAATTCTACTAGTTTTTCACGAGATTTTATCCCCTTTGTTTAATTTTAATGAAACCATCGGATAATTAAAAAAGGTAATTCTCAAAAGTGAAGACTTGATAAATTCAAGATAGTTAGTTGACCTTGTGTTCTTTACTCACAACTGTCTGTTGGAACTTCTTAATTATGGGCAAAGTGGAATATTCCGCAAGCTTAAACTCTAAAAACAATTTTATCTACTTTGGATCTCGAATTAACCATGGTTGGGGATTGGAAGGCGAAGATAGACGATGAATCGAATGGCTAAAAGTACAAGTGGAAAAATATAGTGATCACGACTTCAAATTCAATTAAATTTGTCAAGAGCTTGATTTTCTCCATATGCCTTGGTGCATCAAAAAACTAGACAATCAAGAATAACAATTGAATAACAATGAATAGTTTTGAGATGCAGGTTTAATGACGAATGCTTCGGGTCTCATGGAATTCTAGGCGTACAAGTTGTTCTATCTTAAAGCAGCTCCCAATTAACGGTAGACTCTTGATAATTTGTTTAAAGTGTACTTTTCAATCATTTGGCCACGTGACTCGGAGAGTGGGTAATAACCTTAGGAGATTGTTGCGATTGACAGCGTTGATGAGAGAAGGGAAAAAGAGAGAGATTACCACCACGTTGAATTAATCAAGTGAAGATTGCGGTAGGATTTTCGGTGATATAGGGCTTCGCTCAGGAATTAAAGTAATACTAGAGGAGGGTTGTAAACGGAGTTACTGCAGTTCATGGAAATCGCAGTCTTCTGTTGTCACGACTAAATACAAACACTCTTTATAGCAGGCACAGCTAAGCCGCGACCCACAGCCCACGTGCGGTGCTTTATTATATATCATGAAATAACATAGTTTTTCAATCAAAGCGACAAAGTCTAGATTTTCGAGACGAAGAAGATTTATATCAAAATATAAAAATCTGGTTTACATGTGATCCAAAATGATAGGAATATAACGCTTTATATCCACAAACATTAAAAAGAAAATACAATATAGGTATATATTTATTTATAAGTAATAACAGATATACAAAATAATACTTATATTGACTTCCTTTGATATTTATGCAATATGACACTCTTAAAAATTTAATTTATTAAAGATTTTTGTCGATAATGCAAAAATTGTTCGCTTCCATGTAGTCGCTCCCACTTTTTTGGAAGAACTATAAAATGTGAAACGCAATAAACAATATTGGTGACTCTTGGGCTGTAATAAAAGAGTCAAAAATGAAAGGTTCCTGGAAACAAGTATGCCCACAAATGATGAGTGATTTTATGAATTCTGAAGAAACTCCGGAAACTATCACAGATGAAATAGTTAGCCTAATGAATTAACTAAACTTGGACGTCAACAACGAACATGTTAAGATTTGATTGAATCTCACTCAGTACCTCGGTCAAATGAATACATAATTGAGCAACAAGAGTAAAATGAAATACACAATGAAAGTGAGGTGGAAGAACTGATAAAATCGTCAACCTTCGACAATAAAAAATATGACTGAAGCCTTTATGTATCTTGACAAATTTCTGACTATCATGGAAGAATGTGATCCCAATGGAGAACGTATGTTATATTTCAAGTACGTAGGGCGATTGAGAAAGACACGGCATGTTATAGAACTCTTTATCAAGAAAAGAAAAAAAGGCTGGTATTCAACTAAATCTTGACAAGTTTATAAAGAAAACACCTGTAAGCACTTAAACACGCCTCGTTAACTTAATTATATATATTGATAAATAAATATTTTTAATATATTATTGATAAATAAATATTTTAAAATACAATTTTTGATGTTTTTTTTTATCCCTCTACTTTTGAACATTCAACATTCGCACAAATTTTTAGGAACCAATTAAGTGCGAAAGTCGCGTGTTTCGCCCATTATGTTTTATGAAAAGAATGGTGCATACGTAACTGTCAGACCATTATTTTGTGTTGAGTACAAACAGCACAGTGTTGGACTGTATCCGAGCATCAACTAAATTAAGTAGCGGATTAAAAGATTTAAATATACTGAGTTCAAGCTAAAATGTCGACCTTTATGTAACCCGTGGATTTCTCGAACAGAGCCAAGTATTATATAAAATAAATCTGTGCGCGCCGCTCCAAGGTTATCAACCTACTCGTACGAGCGTTCATCAGCATTAGCGATGTTGCGTACGATCTTGCAGCGAATTTGATCGTTTCACTTAAAACTCCATCCGAATTAAATTCATCTTGTTCAGAATTTAAATGATAAAAACTTTGTAACAGTGTTGGATGTTGCGTCTTAAATATTTTGACAGTTCTCTGGGTTTAACAACATACTATTTTCAGTCGAAGCATGTTTTTACTTGAATTGTTTCGTCAATAAGCAAATTTACCGTTATTGAAGGGACGAAAACCCAAAATCGAAATACCAGAAACCACTATAATGTGTATGACTAACAGCCTGACCAGCCATGTTAACTCAACGTCGGGAATCACCAGCTTGAGAACGCTCAGGGCCAAGCAATGACAGTTAATTAAGAGCGTTACATTAAATGCTGAAAGAGTTTTTGACTGTGAACTGCGAGTTTCCGGTCTACAGGAAGTTGTTTTCAACAGGATGGAGTCACTTGTCACATGTCCATTAACAGTTTGATAGTGGTTCAAGAGAACATCTTTTGGGTATTTCTTGGAGAATATCTCTTGGAGAATATCTCTTGGAGAACATCTCTTGGAGAACATCTCTTGGAGAATATCTCTTGGATATCTTCGCGAAATCAGTCTCCAGAGATACATAATTCGCGAAGGGATGACATGGTGTGAGCGTCACGAAGTCCTGATTTGTCCCCACTATTTTTTTTAGTTTTTACCTAAAATGGTTACTCGTACTCTGCAATTAAAACAAAACGTTCGTCAAGAGATTGAAGCGATACTTCGGGAAACATGCAGGCGTGTAATTCAAAATTTCGAGCCAGATTAGACAAATGCCATCGACGTGATTGTGGTCACCTCAACTGCATTATTTAAAAAAAAATCTCAACCTTTTGTTATATGTTTGCAGTAATTAAAGTTGATTACAACAAACCATTATTTTATTATAATTTTTTTTTAATGAACTTTATTCTGGGTCACCGTATAGTGAAAACGTATGGTTTATACCAGAAGTCAACCAAATAAATTGTTAATTGAGTAAAATATCCAACAGAGGAAATATTTTACATTTATTTTTATCATATCTTTATATCTAATTTACTTTGTTATTATTTCGTGCGACGTTTATAAAGTATCATTAAAAATATGATGTCATCTCCTTAAATTTGATATAATCCTTGACAATACACCATTCTCAGAGGCGTTAGTGTTCTAGTTGAAAAGGGCATTTTGGGAATATTGAGGATAATTTGCATTTTAATTTAAAATTTCATCACTTCATGTTCTCTTTTATAAAGCAAAGGATTAGCGATTAAATAAACAATTTAAAAATCCTAACCAATGAAAATAAACCAATCCTCTTCATACGAAATTGGTCTGAAATGTTCATTTATACTTAAATTTTGTTCGTTTCAGCCGTTAAAAATGAAAAAAACACAAAGATTTAATATTGAATAAATTATTAAATATTAGTGTTTTTTTCGTAATTTTTAATAAAGAATTTGATGTTTTTGTCCATTTGTGAATCACATATCTCAAATAATTTTCAAACACATAGATAAGGTATTTGGGAAAAATCTAATTAAAAAAATATTTTCAAATTGCCATAAAGAACATCCGAGAGTTTTATGTTTTTTTGTGCAACTTGACATATTTTTATTAAATATACAGTCAAAAGGAGTTTAACCTTACGTTGTTCTGAGTATTGATTAAATATTTGTTTATAACCGTTTTAAAAAAAGAACCTTTTTATAACTTAACAGTTTTTGGTTTATTCTACATTAAGTGGATAGACAAGGAATATTTGAAAGGTCAAAATCCACAAAATTCGAGAGTAAAAGTATTGTAAAAATGTTTTTTTTGGACAAAATTCGTTTCAGTTGGTTTTCGCTTAATTCGTATTCAATATATTTCTGATTCGTTAGAAGAGGTTGTCTCTTGGCAATAAATCCGACAGGTTGTATGGTTAACAAAAAAGGTGAAAAAATAAGCTCATCAATAAACAGGAAGTCGAAAAAAACCCATTGTATCTTTTATAACAGTAAAACCATTCAAACTCATCTTTACTTGTATAAATTAAAACGTTTAACTTTCTTCAAATAAAATTTCAAAGATAGTACTTATCCATATTTTTTGAGATTCTTCAAATAGTATAATAAATTACATATATTTCCCAAACGTCTCTCGTCAAATAAGATTTTGTAATAATGTTGTGCAGCCTATAATATATTCAACGGTGTGATATTACCTGCAGATCGCTACCAGTGGCCGTGATTCTCGTCAAGAGCTTATTTTGGAGTGCCCATTTGATCCGTGGCTGCTCCGCAATGCGGTTCACTCCTATTGATTACAATCATCGTTGTTCGTTGTTGCTGCGCCCGAAGGAATGCTCGGTGCCTTTTATCTCTTAACCAATATTTGAAAAAAAAACAGACCATTTTTGTAAATATTTAAGTTGTATGTTTTTAAGTAGAATATGCAATATTTTATTTCCTTTTGAATTTTTTTACATGTTTTTTTTAACAAAAACAATCTTCATTATTGTCTATTTTTTGGTGATAAATTTTCCCGACCAATATTCAAATTTCATATTAAATCAAACATAAATTGAAAATGCACTTAAAAATACTTTTTTTTTCCTCAAGCTTAATAACAAATACCATGGCTCGGGTTAATTGTGTTTTGATTTTGACTTATTGTTTTACCACGTTTTTAAAAAGATTGGCTATTGTTTAGTTAAAAAATCATTTTAACTATTGTTATTGAAGAAAAAAAAACATTGTGACAAAAGTTAATAATTGGAATGTTCGATTCTCATCAAAAATAAGTCTTAACGCTGTCCTTTGACATACGTATGCATCCATTCCAATTGTACATTCTCCTCACATGAAAGATACATGTGCTAACTTGGAAACTATAATATTTTCGAATAAAATTGATAAACGATTCACGAATAGTTACTACGTCGTAATCAATAAGAGATATTTGCTTGGATTTTGCGGATTGGCTGTCTAGTATTGGCTGTCAAATACCGAAGCCTACTGGTTTGAATAAATAAAAGGTTTGTTACTTACTCGTATTTAACAACTCGGATTTAGACATTATTTTGACATCATTACACCTGAATTTATTAACATTTTGTATCCCGATACCGTGCTTTAACGTGATAAGCTAGATTTGCGTTGAGTTCCGTTCCTGTGTTTTCACGTTATTTCTATCTTCTAAAATATACACATACTCGTATATGTTATGTAGGTATTACTGGCATCTAGCTAATATTTTTGTTAACAATTAAACCATAGTCTCCTGATTTCTGACATGGACTTAACATATCGTATATAATAAAAATATGCATGAATTAATTTATGATGGAGATAAACTGCACTTCACTGCATACTGGTGACGTTGCGTCACCAGTATGCAGTGAAGTGCATGTTCTTGAAGATTTTGACAAATTAATTTGGAGACCAAATAGAGTTTCCGGGTTAAAACAGAAGAATAAATTTGCAAAATCCTCCAAATAGGTTGACAAAGAGCATGTCTAAACATGTGTTGATATATATTCCATTAACTGACAGAAAAGAAAAACCCCGCAGAACTTGCAAAGTATGTCTTCAGCACAAGACGAGAAGTGAAACTGTTTATGTGTAAGGAGTATGATGTAGCCCTCCACAAATCAATATCAATGGTAAATCTTGGTAAATTATCAATTATGTTAAACTAAATAATTCAACTATTTTAAACAAACACATTTTGATATTTACTTAGATATAGCTATTTTAGTCAACTCTTCAAAAAAATCAGAAGTCCTAAAAAATAAGCCTGGCACTGAGAAAGGTTATCATGATTTTGATCGAGTTTAAAAGTGTTAAGAGATGAGCTGATGAGCTGCCCTCCATTAATTTAAAGACAAAGGACTTCAAATGGTAACATAAAGGAATTGGAACTAATAAAGTCTTTTATTTGTTGCAGTTGTACAACTAAGCGAGTTATGCAATTGTAAAACTCTAATTACTAGTCTTGGATTCGTCGTTCTCAGAGCTCGGGAGTATGAAAAGGAGAACAAAATTACGACCAAGACGCTGATGTTGTAGTTCATATTGACTGATAATGATTAAATAAATATGAAAAACGTTGTAATAATGAGAGAAATAAATCGATTTAGCGTAGCGCGGCTTTGTTCAACAGATCACTTAATTTTTTTCAGCGAGCATTCTAAGAAGCACCTTGTCTAGGACACGAATGTCGGAATTGGTGTACCTGTCCGAAAACAGTAGCGTGGAATGTCTTTATGTAAGTTACTTTTTATAAGTTTCCTTTGTAACTTCACGGTTTTGATTTATTTATCGTCACTCGCGTTATATTTCTAAACTCTCGAAAGGTTCTCTTTACTGACAGTATGTAGACACATATCTCAATCTCAAGCTCGTCAATAACCAATTCATTAGTTCCTCTGGCAATCTTTAGGGTACTTAAAAGTCATCTTCAATGTCAAATTTAAAAGACATCAATTGTTTAAATGTCGTATGTTTTGAATGTCTTAACCTCCACACCACGTAAAAATGAAAAAAAAAAACGATTATTTGAACTACTTGTCTTGGGTTTCCTTATAATCACACGATATTTACAGATTACTTCCTGGTGAATCGACGTTTCCTTAAGCGTCTAACTCTACGCAATGTCTCCTAATCGCAAGAATCCCTGTTAGGGATTAAACAGCATAGATTAACAAGCTCATGCAGATGTTTCAACTCACGCAGCTCATTATTATTTTGTTTGTGTGTTTGAGTGATCAGTGAACGTGGGTTTAGTTTCAATACACAAGCCGACCATTTTATTCTCGGTTTACATGCTTCGATAAACTTCTGTAATTTTTATTTTATCAGAATGCTTTAACAGTAGTATCATCAACCAACCGCAAGTTGCTAATTTTCCTACAGCTTATCGTTATTTGTTCAATTCACTTTTCTGTATTTCCGCGTGACATATTCCTATATTAATTATAGTTTTGGAAACAGAATGAATCGCTATCATACGCCTCTTTCTGCTTGAAATGTTTCCGAGATGGCATCCTTGATTTAAGCCGTCCACATAAAGGTTTTTGATGGGAAGAATGAGGTGCTCCGATACTCCCATTATATTCAGTATCTAGAACTTGCTGTCTTATTGTAATTAGTGAATATAGTAGTTGAATTCCTCGCCACCGCGACCGCCGAAGCAACGTACAGCAGGTGTGTTGAACTCGTCAGATCCCTCAATCATTTGTCTCAATACACTCTTTGCACGAAACAAGACCCGACCCGCCTGTACTCGACTCGTAAATATATGTAGATTGATCTACCTCTATTATACCATCTATTATTGATACTAAGCATTATTTTACTCACAAGTGATAACAAAGAAACCGTATCGCATTTACGATTATAGCCTTTTTAGAAAAAAAATCATGTCCATGTCAAGCAAATAGAATTAGTCTTGTGAAATGAATTTCTTAAAATAACAAGATTTTTTACGTAATATTAGAATTAATAAAAATTATCTTTATTGAAAAATATTAAATAAATTATAAACACATCCCAGTTAATTTTTTTAATGTAAATGTTTAATCATCACAACGCTACAACAAATCTGATGGTAGACTTACGAGTATGTCACTAACCGGTGCCATATAAATGATTTGATTGGCCGTCTTCTATACCGCGACCTTTCGCAGGGCACTTAAAGTTTTCCTATGTCAAAATACTCGTATATCTACTCAAAATTAATTCAAAGCTTAAAGTACATATTCAAAAATGATAGAATGAATACAAATAGTTTAATTGAAAAAATAAAAATACAACTCAGTCATCGCAATTAGTCTTTCGGTTAAGTATTGTTTCATTTTCTGATAGAATAATGTGAAATAAATAAATATTTACTTTAATTATAAAACAAATAAAATCTGCTAATTATTGAAATAATTGTTAGAAAATATGTCTTTAACTTCAGCGTTTTACTTTTTACTTGAAGTAATTCGTCCAAAAATGTTTATTTAGCCTCGTGCTTAAGCATATTAGCCGTTTCTTAGTTCCGTTTATATAAATTAATCCATCAATGGAAAAAAACAAGGCTCTCAGAAACGGCTTGAAATCACGCAATCTGCTAGAATCGCTCATTTTTATTATGAAACTTAATAAACTACCAGTCGGCCAGTCAGTCAGCCATGACCTTTCGAGTTTCGAACCTTTAAAATTCAACGAGTATGGTGAAATTCTCATATGATTATGGCATTATTATCGTCAGTTTATATCCTCACAAAGAGTTAAAAAAAATTAAATTTAAATGTTACATTTATCAACACAAATTGTATCGATTCCCAATCATAATATAAATTCAATTAAAAATACGAGGTTAATCAAAGCGCTTTAATTTATCTATCTCCTTAAAAGTGCTTTTAGAATTTATTTAGACAACCACTGATTCTTCAATATTTTTTAAAAAAAGCTAGCCGATGCTACAGTAAATTATAAAAAAAATGCTTGAAAGCATGATCGGTCTTGAAGTGAATACGCGTAGAATCGAAAACTGGACGCTTTGATGAGCAAACACGCTAATCACCAGGCCAGGCCCCTGCGCTGACTTAATCAAGTAAAAACATTTACATGATGGAATTCACAGTCAGCGATAAAGAAGTTTAAAGAAATAATAAATTAATGGTTTAAATACAATACATAACAAAATACATAACAAACTTTTCAAAACATGAGTATTTTATTATTTTATTTTCCATTGTATATTTTTTTATAACTTTTAAAAAAATATTGTATACATTGTTGAAAGCTTCATTACATCCAATATCTGGGAAAAAATTCTTTGCTGATATTTTTATTATTCTTATTAAATAGGTCATCTCATGTGCTGTTAAATATTTAAATTAATCCTACGAACAATGGAAAAAGCACGATCTAAAGCTTTCTCAAAAGTTTAAGGTCCGGTCTCAATCAATATAATCGTTCATACAAAAATTGATATTTTATGATATTATATCCATAAACATTCTTTAAGAAGTCCTCATTTCATTAGACATCGTCCATTTTAAGATGCATCACCGAACTCTCTTTCTTTATATATAATTTGCCAGTTCTATGAAATGCGATGTCTTAATTTATCGCCAGTCAATTAAAGTAACTTTGCAGGAACGGTATATACGTTTTAGATATTATTTATTCGTTTGGTTATCTTTGCGCTCTCTAACGGAGTTGGCAGGTTTAGAACTATGGAATTAATCGCGTTATTCGTCGTCCATTACCATAAAAGTAGGGAATAATATCACGCTTGGAGAGGTAAAAATATTGTAATAGACGAACTATGAACTAGGTTAAGAGCCTTTTTTGGGAATCGATCGTAGGAAATTCAGCTCTAAACCATTAAGGGGGAGACAAACGTCTCACTTTATAGTTATCACTCATTAAACCTCTAAACTTTTAAATTCGAAACAATGTCCCAATAAATAATGCAGATTTTATAAACTGTAAGTTAAATTTAAAGTTTGCATAAGAAAGCGCATTTACGAGTATGTTAAAAAAAATTACCTATCGAAAGTGGAATGCTGTGGAAAAACTCGTGATTGTGGGTGATTTCTTCAAACATAAAGTGTACGTTGCTCCCCAAAATAATAAAGTCACGCGAGCTTTCGTGAAGCCACGGGGTCGAATGTCCCGTGGGAGACTTTTATTACTATTACTGGAAAGAGTTTCATCGAATAATTCGAAGTGATTTATTTTTTAATTATACTCGTAATTATAAATGAATAAAAGTTGTCGATAAATACGTCTTGATCTGGAATCCAAATTTATAAGTAAATATAAATATCTGAATTTCGATTCATCGATATGAGAAATAGAAATATTTAATAAAACATGTTGTACGGTTCTCACTGGAAATACTTAGAGATTTTTTATTTTATTTTATTGTATATAGTATAATTACGATGAATACTTTTCATATATTGTATGTCAGAAGCTTTGGCTTTAACTTTATGCTTCTTCATATTGTATATAATTACGATGAATACTTTTCATATATTGTATATCAGAGGCTTTGGCTTTAACCTTTTAACCGCGTTAAAAATCAAATTCGACAAACCCTGTGCGCGGCATAATTTCGGAGTTTTTTAATTCCTAAGTTTAAATGCGTATTTAGTTTAGAACCACTGATATTTAATTACAACATCAGGTAAACATAACATACAAGTAATTTTCTGATAATAAATAAAAGTCATTACTCTTGAAATAAAGAAGATAAATTAAATATTACGTAAAATAAACAAACGAATGATACGATCATAGAAATTATTCTTTCCACACTCCCCCACTCAAGTGCCTATCTGTGTGTGTGTGTGACGAGTCTGCACTGGGACGGGACGGGATTCAGCGCGTATTGTATGGGCACAAGGATATGAATTATGAAGTGTTTTTTACTTCACAAACACTATAAATCTCACTCTGTTCACACCATATTTATTGGTCTATATTGAAATACTTAACTCAGAATTATTTATTATTATGAAATAAAAATTAAGATTGTTCATTTTTCAATATTGCTTTTTCTCGTGGTATGCCCTGAAGCATGGTTGGAAACACAACGGAACATTACATTCAGAACACATAAATTTATTCATTTTACGCACTTTAACATTTATTTTAGTTTTAGCACAGACATGACACCTTCGACGTGGATTTTTGCACTTTGGCGTAGATGGAATGTTTATCTTTTCATGATTTAAATATTTTTTTGGTATAAATCTTGTAGGGTTGTCAGCAGAAGTAGTGGGGCATTGAACTTTGTTGAGCATTACTTTTTTCGAATTTTTCTCAATCAATTGCCGAATAACAGCTAGCTGAAATTCAGCCAGACTAACCGATTTAGATGTAACAAGTTTGTACAAAATATGGGCGTTGAGCAAATACAAATCTATTACATGGAAAAACACCTTCTTGTACCATTTGACGGACTTTCTCATGCAATTTAATCCACTTAGCATCATGTCCGCTTTGTCTACCAAACCCATACATTTGTTGTAATCGATTACGCACTTGGGTTTTTGTATGGCTTCACCGGTTGACCTGTTTACTTTTCCAGTACAATCTTTTGAATCGTCATGAAGAGTGGTAAGCATGTGCACGTCGCGCCGATCACACCATTTCAGCACCAGCAATTTTCTATTGTTAAAAGATTCCACTTCTCGCTTTTTCAATTTTTTAAACTTTGGCATGCCTTTTCGGTTTTTACGCACTGTTCCTCAAACATTTGTTTTGTTTTCATATAATCTTTTAAAGAGTTCAGGGCTAGTGTACCAGTTATCACAAAACAAACTGTGTCCTTTTCCGATATAATTATTTAACAGAGTTGTGACCACTGAACCAGACATACCGAGTCCCATTTCATTGTCAATTTCAGTTTGAGATCCTGTATAAATTATGAAATCTAATATATATCCAGTCATCACGTCACAGAGTACAAACATTTTTATTCCAAATCTTTGCCGTTTTGACGGGATATATTGTTTGAAAACCAAGCGCCCTTTGAAAGCAATTATGCTTTCATCTATGCAGAGATTCTGAAGAGGTGCGAAGGTTTCTTTAAATATTTTTCTGGTAAAATCAATCAAAAATTTTATTTTATGCAGTCTAACTGATGATTTTGATGCGTTGTCACTAAAATGTAGCATCTGTAAAATTAGCTCAAATCGATACAATTGGACCCGGTAGGTGGCGCTGCAATCGGGTTCTGGAAATTTTTTTTTTTATTTATTGATGAAAATTTATTTTTTATTATTTTAAGAGTTTTCGCATATCAGAACATATAACACCAAAATTTCACCTCCCCCCCTCTTTCACCAACCTCATTTTTTAAAATGAAAAAAAATCATAAGTTCATGAACAATTGACCGTTAAAACCTTCTGAGAAGTTCATGAATAATTGACCTTCTGAGAATTATTCATAGTTATGTTTGTGTACCATAGGTGGCGCTGATGTCGAATTCTGTGGTATTTGACGTACGCATCCAATACATGTGCAAGTCACTTGCGTCGTAGCTTCGCGTTGTTTTGACATTTCAATTTCTGTTCGCTGTGTTTCGATATTCCATGTATCACAATTACGTGAATATTGAGTGTATTATTCATCGACAAAACATATTGAAATAACGTTTTAAATCATAAATGAAGTGTACTTAAACACATACATTGTGCAAATGTGTAAGGTGCAGTGCTGAAGTGAATATCTTGCATGATCTTCAATAAATTTAAATTATATACAAGTGCATTCAATGACAATCAATCTAGCCTGCCAATATTTATTTTATATGCTTATTTGTGTCGATGATTCTATATTATTTACGGAGTGTTAAACGGCTCATCGAAAATAAACAACATGTTAGTTTGTTCAACAAATTATAACATCTATAAAATTCAAATATAAGTTACTTATATTTATGTGTTGTGTGTTTATTAAAGAACAATGCCACGTCTTCGTGGACGAGGAGAAAATATTGGTCGACGTTACACAAAATTCACAAATAGTCCACACCCGTAGAAGATCAATTGATGGACAATGCAAATTTAAGAGACCAGGTTGCAAACACAAGTGCAAATGAAAGTCAAGAGGAATGCAACGAACGCCTTCGAGCACATGCAGAGACAAAGACAGGCGCGTCAACGAGCCACCAACGCACACAGAGCTCATGAACGACAGCGCCTGCAAGTGCATCGCGCATTGACACGTGCATCACTTCTCCACCTTGCGTTCGAATATGAGTCGGACATCGACTATTCGTCACATTCACAAATTGTCATCGGCACTATTGACAAAGAATGCCAACACTGCCAGGCATTCAAATATAAAGGTGAATCGGTCGGTTTATGGAAAAGTTGTACTGCCACCATTGAATTCGCCGCCAGAACCATTGAAAACACTATTGGCTGGAGCCACACCTCAATCATAATTGTTTTTGCGTAAAATTCGTAAATTCAATTCTTGCTTCAAAATGACATCATTTGGAGCAACAAAAATCGTTCAGAATGAGAATGGTCGCAATTTTTAATCAACGTTTAAGATTCAGGGCCAAGTGTATCATCAAATTGTTTTTTTTATCTCAATGCTTGATGCCGATCCAAAATTCTTGCAAATCTACTTCATGGGCGATAAGGAGCCACAAATAAACACACGGTGCCAATACAACTACATCGAGCAGATGGACGAGCAAGAAATTGTGGCTACTTTGGAACCGATTTTGAGAAATCACAACCAGTTGGTCCAGTTGTTCAATAACGTTTCAAACAGGCTGCAAAACGACAACTACATGATCGTCATCAAAGCAGACAAAGTACCATCTGGAGAGCACGCGGGCCAATACAATGCACCAACCGTTAATTAAGTTGCAGTTGTTATGGTTGTCGACGCATATGAACGTCGAGATATACGGATCCAACACAGAGATAACACGGTGCAGACAATATCGATGTTGACGCTATTAATTTTAAAATACAACAGTGAGATGTTGTTCAAATCGATCGACACTGTTGTCGATCCTGACGAAGCAGTCAACTATCCTGTTGAATTCTTGAATTCACTGGATTTACCGGGAATGCTACCACATAACTTGCGATTAAAAATTGGTTCACCAATCATTTTGCTTCGGAATTTAAATGCACCTAAGCTATGCAATGGCACGCGATTGGTCATAAAAAAAATCATGGGAAATGTTCTTGAAACTACCATTTTGAACAGCAAGTTTCAATGTGAAGCTGTTCTCCTCCACGGATCTCAATGATCCCTTCAGACTCACCCATTCCAATCAGACGCCTGCAATTTCCAATTCGCTTGGCATTTGCAATGACTATTAATAAGTTACAAGGGCAAACAATCCCCATTTGTGGGTTGCATCTAGAAAATCCATGATTTTCACATGGCCAATTATATGTTGCGTGCTCTCGCGCTGGCAAACCATCAAGTTTGTTCATTTATACATTTCAGGGATTGAAGAAAAACATTGTTCATCAACTCGCATTAATATAAAAACAAAACAAAATTTATTTCTTTTAGTATTAAGATTCAACATTTATTTCAATACTTTACTTTTTTTACATTATTAAAAAATATGACTGTCATGGAAATGAATTGAGTTTTTTCTTTGTTTGCTATTATTTAATCACAATGAAAATCGTTTAAATATGCATCGTATGTTATTGGTAAGGCGTCACATTCCTCTGCTACTCGCAGTCCATCTTCGGTGTACATATGGTTCAGAAGGTACAGAAGAGTTATATATATTAGTATACAGTTTATCGAAAAAACGTTTGCTGAACCCGCTAATAGCAGGCAAGCCAACGTTCGGGCAGGACAACGTCTGCCGGGTCAGCTAGTATTGTATATAATTACGATGAATACTTTTCATATATTGTATATCAGAGGCTTTGGCTTTAACTTTATGCTTCTTCATATTATTGTATATGTGAATATTTATATTTTTTTATTTCTTTAATATTTGTTAATGGTTTGTTATTAAAATTCGTTCATCAATACTTAAAGTTTTACGAAGAATCGCATTTTTTTAGTATTTAAATAGATACGAGTATTTGTTTTGTCTAGATGTGATGTTTTGATTAGAACATAATACATCCGTATCAGTGTTTTTTATGCAAGGGGATTCATTAAGGGTTTTATAAGTATTAAGAAGTATTGCTTTCGAATTAACCATTTAAGTACACTATTTAAAGTTCAACTAGCTTTGAACAGGCACATATAGTGGAATAAAACTGTAACTCTCCGCAGTAAACCAACGCATTTTATTATTTTAAAACTTAAAAATAATGATAAGATTTATGCTAAACTAAAACCTGCTGATCACTGTAGAATGATGTATATTTACTTAACTAATTTATTTATTGAAGACTTCATTAAAAAAACAATCTGACGTATTTATTGCCAGGGGGTTTCCAACTAACTAACCAGGCAAACGTAAATGACGGAAGTTAGATGATCGCTAAAAAATTCTTATTATGATTTACCTGTACAACATTTATAAAAAATACACATATATAAATAAAAGTTAGATACCATCAATTATAGGAAAATGAAGGGATGGTGGAGAGAAACGGAAACTTGGGAATGAAACACGTCACATGACTGATTATTAATTAAGAGTTTTTTAATCGCTTTTTAAAACATGCCACTGACGGTTCGCGTCAAATATTAGTTGGTAACTAGTTCCAGTCTCATTGCATTGACAGTAAAGGATGAAGTAAGAAAAGAAGAGGGGGAAGTGGGAAGTCAATAAAACGTCTCTACTTGAGTGTAGCACAAGCCTATGGCCGGAAAGACGCTGAAACACTTGGCAAGAGAAGAGGGGCGGTGGGATGGTTAAGAATATTAGTGCATAGTGACAATATGTGCGTTTTATGTCTATTTTTTACATTCAAGCAGTTCAGCTCCTTCCGGTATTAAGTGATGTAATCGTATTTTCTCAGGTTTAAAATAAATCTCAGACAATTTTTTTGAGATGCTCTAATTTGTCCAGCTGTCCTGTAATATTTAATGAACAGATGTTCGCATATTTCAACATAAGACAAAGCAGATTGCATGATAAAAAAATGATTTTAGTAGGCAGGAATGTTTTGCAACACTTGAATGACAACAAGCTATCCATCACTTGTAAGAGAATGGCGCCTAAAGAGCATCTTTCGGCTAACCTAATTTATTTGATCTTGCCTTAAGATAATGTTATTCATTAACACTCTTAGATTTTTAAATGTTTTATTCAATGGTATAATAGTTATTTGGTAATATTGGAGGAAATATTGTAGATCAGCGTTGAATTTGCCGAGAAGCTGAGGAATGCCAAATTGTTAATATTTGGATTCGCTGCCTTATATAAATTGTCAAATCATGGATAACGCTTAAATACTACTCGTAAAGGAAAATACTAAGGTAAAGAATAAGGGTGCTGAGAAATATAAATACAATAAAGTATGATAATAGACTTCCACTGGAGAATTAGGGTTCAGCTTCATTGTGCCCCAGAGAGAAAGGAAGCAGGTACTGTGGCACACATTTTGTTTGCTTGAGTTTGGTTTTAATTTCATGGATTAAGAGCGTGTGTTTTGCCAGTTTCAATGCTTTTTAGAACATTTGTTGGAAGCTTTCACCATTACGGAAAGTCGTGAGCTTTAAAGGAGCAATTGTTTCATTTTAGACATATTTAAATATAAATGAGAAAACCGTAAGTCCACCTTTCAAGTTTTTAAGTTACTTTCTGATACTTGAGTAAATATTTTTTATTTTCAACTTACTATGGAGCACACAAGATAAAAATATAAGAATAGGAACATATAATTTTCTGTGAGACAAACTTAATGTTTTGGTATTGGTGTCAAATATCGCTTTTCTAAAAATATCGATGATAAACAAATTTTTGTGGACTTTATTGTTTCTAAATTAAATGGTGTTGAATGAAAACGAAACACAATTTGTATATGTGGTGTGGTACCCTTAAAAATCGAATTTAGTGACGCAGAAATGTCGAAGAGCGAGGCCGAGGGACAACATTGTTCATGGTCCCAAAACCAAACCCACAGGCAGTAAAGTCAATTATATACCACGCAGGTAGTTCATTTTCTTTTTACATATTAATAAATATTCAAGAAAAAAGTCGTTCACCTGAAAAACCTCAATTTTTTTTATTCATTTACGTCTCCCTTGAATTTTACATTTCAAATTTACTTGTAAAATAAAATAATATGTTGAATCTCTACGGTGAAAAAATAATTCAGAATATTAATCAGTGAGTGTGTTTTTGTCACGAAGATAAAAGTACTTTGACCAGAGAAATATTGAAAGACTGAAAACTGATTGGGTTTGATTGTTTCTGAACACCATAGAGCAGAGGTTCCCA